>JAGDQP010040619.1:0-16558 GCA_022664845.1 Lepisma saccharinum | reverse complement strand
CCCAAGGTGCCCAGGAGTACCAAGGACACTCTGGCACTCAATTTGATGGGAGGCTGAGTGGACATCATAGCGTCAGGCATGGGAACACTGTGAGAACACCCTGGCTGGGATTTGAACCCGGGCCGCCCGATTCGTAGTCAGACACGCTACCGTCTGAGCCGCGGCGACGGTAATTATAGCATTTAATGATGGCATTATTTAATTAATGATGGTGTTAATTCACGAACAACTGAGCTATTAGCTTTCAAGCAAAACTAACTCTAATAGATGTATTGAATAATTGATTTAGTCTGCTTACTAGATATAATTTAATATAGTACAAATATTGTCCTTGAAAACTAGAAAACGAAAGTTATTTTTTTGTCAGAATTTTCAATGATTCTGTACTATCATCTTCAGAGATGGTATGATTTGATATAATTTATATGCGTTGATATTATGCATGGAAGAAATGCTGTCAAAATTCTACGTAATTACGCCTGTAACCCACTAGTTTTGCCTAAACTCTTTACGTGATCTATTTCTTCTAGACTAAAGTGTTGATCTATCTTTACGTAAAAACTTTGGTAAATTTTTATCTTTATATGGACCAGTCTAGTAACTTTGGACTTCGGTCCGTCACGATTCGCCCCTTAGCTATTAAGATCCACACCCATGCCCCTTCCGGGACTCAAACCCGGGACCTTCGAGCCGTTGGCCTACCGCCGCAGACCGCACGGCCACCCGGCCAGCACGCTATCTTTACGTGTTCAATAATTCAATTATTTGGTCGTCTTTAATCTGGCAAGAACTTTTGTCACTGGCATAATTATTTTTCATCACCGATAGTACGTTAAATATGGTCATGATTTTTGTGGTCATAGAATTGACGTGCATCTTCGAAATGAGGGCACTCGCGGTTAATTCTTTTATTGTCTGCACCGAGTATTGGCGGAGGTATTTCTAGATCTTTTCGTAAAGTGATAATAGTCCACTGCTCTGCTGTTTTTATAGCCCTCCTTTTCACTTTCTTTATGGTCTCATGAAGCTGGGAATTGTTATAATTTAGTCCTCGCCATGTGAGAATTGAATTGATTCGATTCAATTCTATTCAATTGCAGACACTGTCGAGGAAAGAGAAGCGTAAAAGAAAAGGATAATACAGGAAGGAAATAAATGCCTCCTTTTTTAAGAAAAATCTAGTAAACAATGTGACCAAGAAATGTAAATTAAAAAATTACTTTTTGATTACATTAAAATCTAATATTTATGTAGTAGGCATACTGATTTTTTTGGTGCAGTTCCAAACCAAAGAGATTTTTATTCTTGCATAATAGTAGCCTTGTATTAGTACACTCTTAAGAAAAAATAATCAAATAACTGTTTATAAAAAAACGTGTAATTAGTTATAATTTTATTTCTTTTTTTTTACAGCTGCTAAACCAGCCCAACGTGTGTTTAAAATCAACATGTTATTCCCAACCTCTGTACTGTGTAACGAAGCAGGCCAAGGTGTTCTCCGGCAGAAGGTTCGAAATGCCATCAATTCTCTCAACAGGGATTGGAACTTCTGCTCTTACTCAGTGGAAGGTAAAAACATTCAGTTGCTTTACTTGTAAAGGAAATCATATACACGAATTTCGTAACATACAACAAATTAGTTTATTCTGTACGACTTGAACTAGCTGTTGAGTTCTTATGATAACAGTGTTAATTAGGTAAATGTCGACACCAGAAGCCAAGGGCACAAATGCCATTGACGAATAAAAAACAGTTCGAGGTAATCTTTTATATATAACCCGAAATATATGTGACACATAATTGTCATATTTTGTACAAGGACACATTAAGGTCCAAGGTTTTTTTTGTACAAAATATGACAGTTTTGTGTCACATATTTCGGGTTATATATAAAAGATTACCTCGAACTTTTTTTATATTCGTCAGTGTCACTTGTATCCCTTGGTTTCTGGACTCATCAAATGTTAACGATATAGCCGCCATGTGCGGTGTTGTGATCATATTAATCATATTAAAACATATTTGTAGAACAGCATAAATATTTATGTTATGCATAAGAAAGCAATCAATATACTATAAGAAATGTGTTTGTATTTCGTAACAGGTACTCGAGAATGTAAAGATTTGAATATAGATGTCAAATGCGATCATCGAACTCGACCAGTAAAACGTCAAGCAGAAAATGGCGGCGGAACTTACGTTGTTGGCGTAACATTCCCAGCTCAAAAGTAAGTTTAATGGTTCAGCTAGTAATTAGAACGCTGGCATAGCATTTATTTGTTACAATCGAAGCAGAAAAAAGAAAACAGCACACTCTGAGCACCTCTTTTGTTTCTTAGCATAAATATTGCAATTGCTTCTTTTCTGAGCACATCAATAGAATTTCAAATAGTCTTGTCTATTCTCATTAGACTTACTTTTTAGTTTGAATAGATAAATAGATAATAGAGCATGAATAGAAGAAGAAAAGAACCATGAAATGCATGAAAGAAAGCTTTAAACAGATTAGAAAGATGTCATTAATTTGTATGTGTAAGTAGAATACATATTTCGACTAATTTGGCATTAACTTGTTTCTTTGTAGAGTTACCTAGTGTCGTTATTAGTGTGTGAGAAATGCATTACAATAGTTCACTTTAAGTAGTTCAGATGTATTTAGGTCGGTAGTTAGTGTTTGTTGATAGTAGGTTTTCTTTAAATATTCAATCATTAATTATAAAAAAATGTTGAAGAATTTGTTTACAACAGAATTACTAATTAATAATTTATTCTTCGGAATTAAAAATAATATTTAGTGAAGTTTTTGTGTCTTAATATATCAACACATAAATTGCTTTTTAATTTACGGGTATTTTTATAGTTGAGGATTTTTTTTTCAAGTTATCTTGAACACTAAAAAACTAAACTGTTCAAAGGCAATAAACAAAGTTAGGATTCCGAGAAATAAATATTACCATCTTGAAATTGAACATTTGCCCAGAAACACCGTCCGAAAATATTTTTATTTCGAAGTGAATGCTTCTTGTGGTATCTCTGACGAGGGAACATTCCCAACTGTTCAGCCGATATTTACATGAAATATTTTTTTCTCACTAGCTTTTAACGAAAATGGCATCCATAGACCCAACCTTTTTGAAAATTTTGAATAGGATTTTTTTGAAATATTGATTTCTGCCTATTTGTACATTGTAAGGAATAGGTATGAAGGCACTTGTCGTGATCAAACCGCTGCGAGAATATAATCCAACCTTTGGGTAATGACAATAGGTGAAGAGGTACATCTGGTAGTGGTATGATAATCATGGTCGCCATCTTGGATTCGGCTCGAGAATTTTAAATAGAAAGAGTGTCATGTGACATATCATTTTAGGCTAGCTTGTTCCCAGAAATTCAAATATGAAGACACTTTACACCTACGGTTATTTGTTTAGGAGATAGAAATTCTAGAAGTTACAATTTGGCGTCCTACAACGTGTGCTCAATTTGTTGGCAATTTTGGGTGGCACACAAAAACAGTCGTTTTAAAAATCCCCAGCAACGAATCCAGCATACCTGCACCGCCGTCCAACCCGGTGTTACCCAGTACACATGATGATTTTTAAAACGACTGGTTTTGTGCGCCCACCAAAATTGCCAACAAATTGAGCACATGTTGTATGACGGAAAATTGTAACTTCTAAAATTTCTATCTCCTAAACAAATAACCGTAGGTGTAAAATGTCTTAATATTTGAATTTCTGAGAACAAGCTAGCCTAAAATGATATGTCACATGACCCTCTTCGTATTTAAAATTCTCGAGCCTAATCCAAGATGACGACCATGATTATCATGCCACAACCAGATGTAGTCCTTCACTTATTGTCATTACTCAAAAGTTGGATCATATTCTCACAGCGGTTTTATCACAACAAGTGTCTTCATATTTATTCCTTACAATGTACAAATAGGCAAAAATCGTTATTTCAAAAAAATCCTATTCAAAATTTTCAAAAAGGTTGGGTCTATGGATGTTATTTTCGTGAATTACAGGTTAAAACCTAGTGAGAAAAAAATATTTCATGTAAATATTGGCTGAACAGTTGGGAATGTTCCCTCGTAAGAGGAAGGAATGTGGAAAGGGCAATTTAAGGCATAAATGATAAACAAGGAAGCCCTGCGATTCTACTTACAATCGCTAATTTTCCGAAAGTCCCTTCATAGCATAGTCAACTGCGTAATCTAGATGTGATGAAATTCGCTGGCCTTTCTCACAGTCTTCCCTTATAGACTACGCTAATGGCTTACTACATTGAAAATCAAAGGTTGAATACCCACGTTATCTAGGGACCCACTGCACAAATCAAGAAGATTTTGGGCGGTTCTGAGCTAGTCTAGCTCAGGATCTTTCAAAGGACACCTCAACCACGTCTCTTCATCTTGTGGTTCATGAGACATATTTTTGACACGAACGGACAAATCCGTTACACATTATTCACCATAGATCGCGTTATGCTGTGACGGAATCTAAAAAAAGGAGAAAATGTTACTTCCACGAACAGAACGTCAGATAGTAACTACATTCACATTGATACACAGATTGCATTGCAATATTTCGACACATCATAAAACCTTTAACGAGCGACTAGAGGACATCACACATGGCTATAAGAAGACGACTAGGAGTAAACTTATAATAGTATAAACATTTGCAAGTGAACACTTGTAAACATTTAGAATATGAACAGTTTCAATACTTCACATTGAACTAAAAAAAAATTATGAGTGTACCATAATGCTTTAAAATTGTGAGTGAACCATAATACAAATACCTCATCGATGTTTCATATCAACATATAAACATGAACACTTTAAAGTAACTGTAATCTGGACTAATAAAAACTTAACATGAAAGCTTCCTGAAATGATTTCACTCTAAAGTAAATAGCCATCTCATGGTGAGAATCTTTGAAGTGAATGATATGTGAAACTGTGAACATATAAAAGTGGCTATTTACTTTAGAGTGTACGATGTACAAAATGAATATTTAAAAGTGAAGCTAGAAATAGTTCTGTTTCCAATTCCTAAAAAGAAAATGGCATCTTTCTATTTCTATTTTGCATGACACACGTTGCTTTTTTTTTTTTTTTTTTTGCTTTTGCTTGCCTAGAAAGATAATCCATGTCTTTTGCTATAACAAAGACATGAACTGTAGTGTTCTTTCGTTGCACGTTCTGTCCTTTGTAATCTGCAACTAGTGTTACTTTCCTTCAGGCTATCTAGAGAAAGAAGACAAGCCCAAGACACCTATAGTGTGGAGATTTCTTTCCCCGCTGTCAAGTAAGCATTCCTTTAAAGTTTTTCTTTGTTTGTTTTTCGAGAAACAAGAACGAACAAAAAAAATTGAAGGTTTATGTTTATAACGGTAGAAAACTTTTGTGCCAATGTAAAGAAACACTAAAATACTGTCTACATAAAGAAACAAGAAAGACCGGAAGAACAAGAATATTGTACAACCAACAAATTCGACCACACGTCTTGACCCGAAGGTCGCTGTCCCGGGGCAAGGTGAACCGATGATGGTTTGCCATTGTCTTTCATTGGATGAAGATGACGTCATAAGGACGGGAGCAGAAGTTTTAAAGAGGGCTCCGAACCACTTGTGTGGAATCGAACCTAGGATTACTTAACTACAAGACAACGATCGTTATCACTCAACCATACGTAAGAATTAATAAATCGATATCGTGCTGTGAAAAGCTGTCTCAGTATTTTGTATGATTACAATCCGCGACAACTCGTCAAAACATAGCACTTATTACTTTTGCTATGCGTTACCTAAATTTAAAGAAAATGCACGTTTAAGAAATAATTATATAATTTATTGAAGCTAATGAACACATGGCGTGATATAGCCTCTACAAATACGAAATATTTTAGTAGAAGCATTACTATGTACGAATGGTCTATGAAAAACATATTCACCTGAAGAAGCCCTTACGGTGAGGAGCGAAAAGGTTCGCGTATTGGAGTAACGAAATTGCTGATGGTAGAATTTTAAGATGAATGTTCTTTTTAAAAATTCTAAGTCTTTTGAGAAGCAGCGTCAGCTGGAAGTAGGGTCAAAAGTTGGATTTATGAATAACTCAGCTAAATCTAAAGGTTATCAAGAGTTTATCAACAGGTATATTAACGGAATGTACTTACGTACAAATCTTTAAATATTTACCGGTAGCAATTAGCTTCCTTAGGTAGGTCACGTGTCATCTCTTATCACAATACGAGACGCTTAAATCTGTTAATATGTAATACGAAGTAAACCACGAAGATAAACAAGATAATGTTTACGGAAAGGCGAAACTGAAATTTCATTATGTAAGTAATTCATAGCTTAACAGTTGAGTTTTAGCTCACTTTAATTAATGATCTTTTCCGCAATCACCAGAGAACAAATAATTATAAATATGTTATTAGCATACAGTCCGGGTATTCTACTGTATAAAATAATTAATAAATATAATTGTAAACATAGCTAAATTATAAAAATGACGAATACACTTAAAAAAAAGTTTGTGAATAATTTATTAAAACTAGGTTCTTTGTGATCCATAAACTTATCAAGTTATTTAATTTATATCTATAAAACTTGTGTGTTAAAGCATAAAACAAAGTTACACAGATAAATTTAAGTTTTTCCGTGAACTTTGATCAAATCTAGAAGAAATATATTTCTTAATAAACTGTTTGCATTTTCAAGACAAATGGAATTATAAAATATCTCCTCAGCAATTCAGACCTTTTTAAAATTAACTTACGAAGCTTCAAATGCCCTGCTCTGACGTCATTGTCAAGACTGATTGTTTTAAGATAATATGAATAATTATTTGTTAGTTTTAATATATAGAAGAAATTAGTTTTCTTCAAAATTGATGTGCATAATTACATGAGCAGATATCAAGAAAATTTAATTGAAATTTCAGATGAGATAATTATTTGTTAAAAATGCGTCAATTATTAGAATTAAAGTTATGTTAAATTGTGTTATAAAATTATAAACTTATAAAAAAAATATGTAAAATTTATCATCGTGTGCAATTACTTGAACAATGTGAGTTTCTCTGTAGGTCAATATAGTTTTAATAACTCATCCTTTTCTTTTCTATGTTAATGAACAATGCTTTTGTGAAAGTTTTAAAAAAATAAAATATTTTCTTCCTTCCTTAAGTAATGCTTTATAAGTAAGGCTGTGCCGTTAATATTTACCTATTTTGTATTTTCCGAGGCAGTTTATTATGTCGACTCAAGAACACAACGGATACAAATGACATTGACGAATAAAAAAAGTTGGAGGTAATCTTTTATATATAACCCGAATTATGTGACACAAAAGTGTCATATTTTGTACAAAGAAACCTTGGACCTTAATGTGTCCATGTACAATATATGACAATTTTATGTCACATATATTTCGGGATATATATAAAAGATTACCTCCAACTTTTTTTATTCGTCAATGTCACTTATATCCTTTAGCTTCTGGAGTCGACATATATATATATATATTTAAAAATGTACAAGTTTGTCTGAAAGAAGAAATACGGTAACATTTGAATTGGGTAATAATTGGTCACGCTTAATGCTCTTTCTTATTGTTGAAAATTTTTCAATCAGTGTAAATAAATATATTTGTGTTTCTCTTTGTTGCAGTGATCCTGTCATCAACTTGAATACTAATGAAAGGTCAAAGGTGAAGCGGCTCCTGGAGCAGTTGATCTTGGAACAAGATGAGTTTGATGTGCACGATATCCTTCCTAACACCGTTCCTGATCCAGCGTCTTTGCAGCTTGAATCAGATTATGCTTGTCCCGTGGGACAAGTTGTTGTTGCACCTGATTGTGGTAGGTATATTAAAAACAAATCACACTTTAAAGCCGTTTTTGTATGTTGTCACATTAGTAACCTAACCTAACCTAACCAAATAGAAAGTCAAACATCAAGTAACTCTGTTTTGTTCATTTCTTCGATATATCAATTTATGGCATGTTAAAAATGAGTACTTGCTTTATCAAGTTGAAAACTTTCCTTCAACCTTACTTTAGCTTCTGACTGCTATCATCATATTTTTTTTCCTCTTTTCAGTGCCATGTGCTGTTGGAACCTATTTCGATCGAGAAACCCGTACCTGTGTTCCATGCCCATTGGGAACGTACCAAAGCGAAACGGGTCAACTGCAATGCACTCCTTGCCCTGTGATTGCTGGTAGACAAGGTGTTACTGTAGCTCCAGGGGCCCGCAGTGCCGGAGACTGCAAAGGTAATATTTTTTTCTTTTAAATAGTTTAAAACTAATTAGAACTAACTAGATTTAGACAAATTTTTCATGCTCTGATTACCTTTAGTAAACGCAAGTTAAAAAAAAAATAGTGTTGTAAAATAAATTAAAACCTGAATGAGTTATCTTGTCCGACTATTATGTGATTTATTGTTTGAGACTTGAACATCCAAGATTTCTGTACACGGAAAAAGATGGTTGTAGTATTGAAAATTTTGCGTGAAATGGAAAAAAGGAGCCAATATGATACGATAAGAGTAAAGAAAAACAAATAAATGATTTGGCAATTAGCTTATATGTTTGAAAATACCATGTGTAGTTTTTAGTCACTATACAGAAAAAAATTGAGTTATTTTGTAGAAATGATATAATTTATTACTAAAAACAGCACTCTTGGCGAATTTTGTGTGTTATAGACGTGTTTAGATAAACTTCTCTCCTTTCGAAAGCAGTATGTACTTTAAGGAAAGCTTAGTTCTCTTCATTTATTCCAAATACTGTGTTTTTCCATTTTGTCTTAGAATATCTTCCGTAATATTACCAAGGAGTTAAATCCACCTTCTTTCAATACCTTTCAATCATATCTTCATTCCATTCTTTAGTATTTAATTTCTGCTTAACCAATGTCTCAACCAGTTTCTTCTTCACTGTTTTGTCTTCGGGATTGTGCCTCTCTGACTAACACCATAGACCTCATAATAGATAGACTTACCATGCTTCCGCATTTCTGACTGCGCTAAAACTAATGGATTTTTTTTGTTCAGAGTACGTGATTTTGTATCCATCCGCTAGGTAGCTCTGCCATAGGCCTCATAGTAGAATATGACACTCTTCGGCATAAAAAAGATTCATTTTAGTTTTGTAGCTCACGGTAGACAATTAAATGATTGTTGGAAATTAGCATTTACCTTGGAAATTATCTATGGTGAAAATAAAAGCATCCAAGCTTTCGCTTTCGCTCTAATTGTGTTTTCAAAGTACAAGGTTTATGAATTTGAATCTGAATTTATTTATGACATTTAGGTGACTTTGACTCTGGCTAAACATAAGTTCTTTTGATTGCCTCCATTCTCTTATTTTTTTTTTTTAATTTTATTTATTCCTAAACCTTGTTAATTGACAATTGACTCGAAGCGAAACCAAAGACTAAGATTTTAAAATGTTACCACGAGAAACGTCCTATCCTGGTCTGAACCATACATGCTTGAAGGTCTTCAAATAAATTAAAATTCAAAGACAGAGAGGTTATCGATAATTCACAACACATAACTGATTACACTATGACTAGTTATTTTGAAGTAATGTTTTTTGAGTTTTTATTTACCCAAGAATATAACTTTTTCTGTTGTGGATGAAAATTAGTACTTTTTTCGTTGTCTTGTACAGTAGTCTTTTGTCTTCATTCACAATAACATACACAGTTTAGTTAATTCTTTTTTTCTCTCCCACGGTACAGAACATTAAGAGAAGTGTCGAACATTAACCCGTTGCACTGTTTGCTCTTCAGTGAAGGAAATATGACCGTGAAGGAAATAGGATGGTCCAATATTTCGCTGTGTCGACTTTACATACACTTCATTCAGAATTAAAGCTGTCTAGTATTTTCTTGGTGCAATAAAACATTTGCAGCATACTTTCTGCATGATAAACAAACGTTTTCCAGCCTTGTGGAACGATTTATTACTTATCATCTTTGTAAATGAGGAGTCAAGGATACAAGAGATATTGAAGAATGAAAAAGTTCAAAGTAATCTTTTATATTTAACCCGAAATATGTGACACAAAACTGTCATATTTTGTACAAACAAACCTTGGATCCTAATGTGTCCATGTACAAAATATGACAGTTTTGTGATACATATATTTCGGGTTATATATAAGAGATTACTTCCAACTATTTTTCATTCGTCAAAATCCTTTTAGCTCTTGGGTTCTGGAGTGGACAATGATATCGGGTATTTAAGGAATCGTTTAGAAGGATTATGTCATTAACAGTGTTAGCGAGAGACAAACTATTTCTTTCAAATTATTTGATGCTTTTCTTCTTGGTATATCAGACGAAATTGAATATTAAACAAGAAGGTTGTAGATTGGTTCAAATTGTTTTATTTTTTTTCTTCAGAGCGCTGCCCGTCTGGAAAATACTTTGATCACGAAGCTGGTCTCTGCCGCAGCTGTGGACATGGATTCTATCAACCCAATGAAGGAAGCTTCGCTTGCTTGTTGTGTGGCCTTGGAAAGACTACCCGCACTACAGAAGCTGTTTCATCTGAGGTACGGTACAAGGGTTAAAAAATGAAATCAAAAACATATAAGATACCTACATGAACATGTTATCAAAACATTTGTCACTATAATTTACTCGATCCAAGCTAGCTTTATCAC
Organism: Lepisma saccharinum; assembly: GCA_022664845.1. NCBI lineage: Eukaryota > Metazoa > Arthropoda > Insecta > Zygentoma > Lepismatidae > Lepisma > Lepisma saccharinum. The sequence goes on along the minus strand of JAGDQP010040619.1, from coordinate 5,864 downwards.
GTATTACAAAGGATTCAAGGACATAATCTACACATTAAAAATAACGTAGGTAGAAGTCAATAGCTTCCAGGAGAACTGAACGTGAACTCAAGGCCAAATAGATTAGAATATATGTTGTCACTGATAGGTGGCCTGAGAATGTAAGCCAATAGGATTATCGAGCAGCTAGACTTCTTATACAGGGTAATTCAGAATTAAGTACATTACTTTCGGGGGGTGATTTCTGACATCGAAACATGAAATAAAAGTTCATATAAACATGGCTAAAATTCCACGTCAGTTTAAAATACAGCGTTTCCAACTTGGAGCCCAAAGTCGACGCTTACAATAGAAAGAAAATGAATAATTCTGAATGAATAAAAAAAAACACTGTATTGAATGAAAATTTCGTTTACGGAATTTTGTTTCTAACAACATGGTGAATAGCAGAAGTGAAAACACGATGTCATCGGGTTGTCAGTATTGCCAACCTAGCATAACATTTAAAATTTTCAAATGGCACTACGTTGTTTTATTAGATGTTTGGGATCCCCTAGTGATGTTGAATAACATACGAAAAATCACAGACCGCAGTGTTACAAACTATGGATAAAACACAAGATGAAATATCCTAGGAAATACGTATTTTATATACGATGGCAAAAACCTTTCGTTTCCGAACATGTGGACAGGAATGCTTGTGTGCCTTGTAATACAGTGAATTGTCAGTCGAAGGTGTTACTAATCAAACGGAGAAATCGTGTCGGATTATTAACTTTCTTAACATTGTATACGTCCACTTTGGGCTCCAAGCTGCAAACGCTATATCTCCAAAACAAAGCGGAATTTCACCCAGATTAAGAGGAACTTTTTTTTCTTGTTTTGATGTCAGAAATCACCTCCTAAAAGTAATGCCCGAAAGTAATGTACTTAGTTCTGAATCAACCTGTATATATATTTTTTGAAATTTCAAAATGGCGAACTGGTAAAAGTTCCATACAAGCATTGTAATCAATTATTACGTTTTGAAAATGAGGAAAAATCGTTTTCAAATGTGCTCTATGCATAACAACACTAATGATATTGTCCTCTTTGTTGTAATCCTTCCTTTTTTAATCGGGAACGCTGCAATTTTGACTGGGAACCAATATGAAAGATTTATGACACCGTTAAAACCAGGAAATTGTCATAATCGTCTGAAGAAAAAAAAGTGGCCGACAAGATGTTACTTTCTTTGATAGTAGATGACACTTTTGGATAAGAATCATGAGAGCTAAACACATTTTTATTTTGCAAGTACTGTATCAGAGTTTTCCACTAATTAACTGAATCCAAAATTTGAGTTTTAGCTATCACATACATTTTCAAAAGAAAAAAAAAGCAATTTTTCGCCACCGAGAAGGTCATATGATATTGGCAGGATCGATACTCTATAATCTTAGTTAACATTCACGATACAAGCTACAGATGTTGAAATCAGGGACGTACTGGCCAGGGGGGATAGGGGAATTTTCTCCCTGCCCCCCCCCCTGATGTAATGAAAAATGGGCCACCCTCCAAACATGCAGAAAACCAAAGTCAACGAATGGTCATTATTTTACCCATCTAGAAAGATTTTATTTTTTCCAATCTTCCGGGCAAAATAATTATAGGTCTATACTAAAATTAATAAATTTTACTATTTTTGTAAATGAATTTTCATAGCCCCATTACTTGTCTCCACTCTCAACTTAACCCACTGCTGTGCTATCTATTTATAGTGGGCTCAGCGTAGGATGACAGAGTATTTACAAACAATATGTATATTCAGCAATTCATTATAAAGGAAGCGAAGATTTTTAAAATCTCTTCTTGTGTGTTTGTTCCATAGGAATGTCGTGACGAGTGTGCCTCAGGGATGCAGTTGGGCGTTGAAGGAAGATGCGAGCCTTGTCCACGTGGTACTTACAGAGCACAGGGTGTCCACGCAGCTTGCCAGGCTTGTCCACTTGGAAGAACAACACCAAAACTTGGAGCAGCTGCGATCGAAGAGTGCTCACTGCCAGTATGCCCACCAGGTACGTTTCAAAAATAACATGTTTATTTCAATTAACACAAGTGATTACAAATCCAGGAGAAAATAATATTTTTCGATTGAGGGGTCACAATATTCTGAAGTTATAGATTGGAACATAGAGACCTACCAATCCTAACACATTAAGTAAATGTAAACATCTGTAATTAACGTCTCAGAGGTGACTGTATATATGTTCAATTAACATAATGTACAAACTTTCCCCTATAATGAAACTTAAACAAAAACACTGGATTCCTGATATTTTACGTGGAGGTACATTTACAAGTAGATTATAATTGAAACACATACATACTGGTTACTCTGATTTTTACGATGTTTTAATGTTTATGTATTTTCAGGCACATACTTGAATGGAACTCAGAACAGCTGCATAGCATGTAAAAAGGGAACCTACCAGCCAAATGCTCAACAAACTACTTGCATCGCTTGTCCACCAGAAACTAGTACAAAAGGAACTGGATCCGTAAGTATTATCTATAGAATACCTTTCGTTCTCTCTCTCTCTCTCTCTCTCTGTTCCGTCTCCATAAGCGTTCTATTTGTAGAGGGGAATGGTTGGGATATTCCTTGCCAAATGAACCCTTTATGTTACTATTATACAGGGGCGGATCCAGGGTTTTCGTGAGGGAGGCGCTGATCAGAAGAATAGACCAGGGACATTTCCGATATTTCCCCGGAAGTGTTTCCTTTATAATAAAATTAAGAGATTTAGTATCCTCCCTTCCGCCATAATGACACAAAGAAAATCACTCGCAAAATGCATATAACTTCTTTTGTGAGTAGAATTCTTGCGTCACTCTTCCCTTTACCCCGAAGGGGTTTTTACACTGATATCACTTATTTTGCAAGGCTGCCTATTAGAAAAAAGTGCATAGTCTTCATACAAAAGGTCGATTTTGGACCATGGTAGGCTCCATAGCTCGAAAACAGTAACTCCTATCAAAAAATAAGCATTTTTTTACCCCCAAAACACCCAGATACCAATCATTTTTTGCTAAAGCAAAAAGACACGCAGAATGACAGACATACCCTTCGATCATTTGTAAAAATTCTGTGATTCGTCTAAAAAAGATATAACTTTTGAACCTCTTCATTGATTTTGACGTGTGATAGACCGTTTGAAAGTATTGAAGCGTAGATTAAGATTCCGCAAGGGTCCCAGGGAGGTCTTACCGATCCAATTGTTTTTCTGTCTTAGTATGGCAAAGAGCTTTCAAATACAAGTTCAAGCATCAAATCAGGCTTATAGTTCGCTAGATCCGAAACTAGCTGTATATATTTGAGTGCCACTAACAGACTCGTTTGTCAGCGTCACTCGGAGAACTACCGTTCCTCATGATCATATTTCCCCGTATATTGCTAAGTTTTATTATGAAATATGAAACTCTTAAAATCATTCTCACAAAAAAAAATAATTTGTTCTTAAAATCAACAAACAGAACCATTCTATGAGGAGGGGACGTACGCCACCTTCTTGAACTCCCCTCCCCCTACTGCTATCAACTCTAGGATAAATAATTTATGCAAAATATTTACGAGGCACTAATTTCTTTCTCGTCATAATAGAATTTTTTATACAAAATAAAACATTTTTTTCTAGAAACTCAATTTTCAGCAGTTTTAGAGATTCGAAGGATTTAAGAACACAGCTCTTCTCTTGCAAGCTATTGATGATCTCTGTTCTGATGAAATATCTCATAGCTGGAAGGGCAATTTAAACAATGCTGGAAAATAGGGAGATAAGTCGCATTTTTTTGTCTCTTTTTTTTATTTAGGACTAAATCTTGTCTTTGAAAATGGATTCTAAGCGACTCCAAAAGCTTGGCGATTTTACTTCACGAAGAGAGACAGATTATCGATAGTTAGCGAGTTAAGCACTCATTATACATTATTACCCATTCACGTGAAGAAACCCTCCTTTCGCAGCACCACTATTATAAAATGAATTGTCTTCATCATTCAGATATATATTTATTCTTAATTCTCCATTACATCTGCTAAACGCTGTCATTAACATTCTTTACAGACTTCCAAAGAAGACTGCAGCAATCCATGTGACATGAACGGTTCCGACATGCATTGCGACCCGAACGCGAGGTGTCTACTCATTCCCGAAACCAGCGACTTCAAATGTGAATGTAAACCTGGTTATAATGGAACAGGCAAAGTTTGTACAGGTAAGATTTTAAATGGCAATTAAACAAGTGTTTGAATGAGAAAATTAAATCAATCACCCAAATTTAATATTGAATAAAAATATTAAAAAGCTGATTAAAGCACGATTTACACGAAATAAATACAATATTTCATTCAATCTAATTGAACTTCATCAGAGGATCAAAGACAAAGGTAAAAGTTATTTTACTTTAAATCTACTGAGCTAGGGTGAACTAAATATTGATGGCAAACTAGAGTATTACACAAAAGCTAAGACTTCTTGAACTTTTCCCTGGCTCCCACCAAAGGGGAGTTATAATGTAAAGTGTATTTTTCCTATGTCTTTGATTGTTTGATGAAGCTCAATTTGATCGCTTGAAAGATTGGATTGATTTTATATGTCAACGTGTCTAGATAAGCTGCTTTATATTTTACATGATTCAAGATGAAAATATATAGTGTTTATGAAACAGTCGTGATTAATTCCAATGTCCTAAATTTGAATATTATTTTTTATTTTTTCAGATGTGTGCGAGAACTATTGTGAGAATGAGGGTGTGTGTGTGAAAGATAGCCGAGGGCAGCCTACTTGTCGGTGTATTGGCAGCTTCACAGGAAAGCACTGCACTGACAAATCAGAATTTGCTTACATCGCTGGAGGAATTGCTGGCGCTGTTATCTTTATAATTCTTATCGTTCTCCTCGTATGGATGATTTGTGTCAGGTGAGATTTCTAGTATTAACATTAGCATCTTTATTTTTTTCCTATAAACTATTATTTTCCTTTATCTAGAGGCTTGTAGTGTTTCATAGTTAATTTCAATCATAAACGGCACACAAAGGACGTTGATAGGAGTGAAACATCCATTAGCCCTTTGGTCCGTTTGGTCTAAAACCTATTATTTGGCCTAACTTTATTACCTCGTATTTCCTAAACTGCTTCATTTTATTTTTAAACCTACAATTTGGCCCAACTTATTATCTCGTATTTCCTAAGCTGCTTCATTTTATTTTTAAACCTACAATTTAGCCCAACTTTATTACCTTGTGTTTCCTAAACTGCTTCGTTTTATTTTTAAACTTACAATTTGGCACAATTTCGTAACCTTGTGTTTCCTAAACTGCTTCGTTTTATCCTTAAATTTACCATCGTTACCTGGTACTTAAACTACTTCGTTACCTCATATTTCCCAAGTTTCCTCTTTAATGTTCTCGCAACTTAAAAGCGGATTCTACAGGAAACATTTTGAAAAAGAAACAGGGAAGATGATGACTATTCGCAAGGGCCTTGATGATATTTCGGTATTTTACTTTTTTTACGCCAATTTTACCATTTGTACTGAAGTGTTTTCTTGATAAATTATAAAAAAATTCACGTTGCATAGTTAACGTACGATTGAAACATCGAACGCAGTGTTGAAAGAGGCTACACATGGGCGTATTTTGCTACAAAACCCATTGACATATTGTCGAGCGAGCGATGATGAGTAAGTCAGGTTAGATATGTTCTCATTATACGTTATGTTTAACACTCACTCCACGTGTCCTCATTCAGTGCAGAAGTAGCGAAATAGTCGTACATAGTTTTTGCTGTTCCACTCTCATTTCACACTTCTATGATTCAAAACTTTATTTAGCATTTAACCACTTT
>JAGDQP010040618.1:5289-17222 GCA_022664845.1 Lepisma saccharinum | reverse complement strand
GTTAGCTGCCCATTTACTTTTTGCACTGTTGACATCATTGGATAATTAACTTTATCCATGACCAACCTATATGGGACTCCCCACTGGTCCTGGCAGATATTCGCTTCTAGATATTTTTTCCCAAGTAATCTTTTTATATGTAAGTATTTCATCATGATACTTTATTCGTACTTCACGGTATTTAATTAGTCTTCTACCGCTTGTTACTGCATTTTGTGAACTCTGATAGCTTTTACTAGCGACTCTAGTTTGTCTTCTTAGCCTGTTAAAGTAGTTGTTCCAGTAGGGGGTCCTGAATTTCGATTGGGTATTCTTAACAGGTGTCGCCTGTCGGAGGTCCGTTTGGATTTCTTTCTCTATATTTGAAACCAGTATATCCAAGTCTTCATATTCATTAATTTCAATTTGGGGAAGTTTTAATATTCTTTTTACTTTTTTCCAGTCTGTTTTAAATAAGTTTAATTTAGTTTGCTGATTATTTGATTGATCTAAATTTTGATATACAATATTGAAGGTAATAATGTTATGGTCACTCGTTGATATCTTGTCATGTACTTTCCAAATTTGTAACCTGTCTTGCATACTAGTTGTTGTCAATGTCAAGTCGATAAAGGACGAACCTCTAGGCCAAACAAATGTTGGTATTACACTGGTGTTCTGGATGGTTAGATTCAATTGTCCTACAAGATCTTCCAAATATTCTCCTCTGGTATCTAGTCGTGGCGCCCCCAATAGGGGAGATTTCGCATACATACTACCACATCAGGTAGAGGGCATCCTTGGATTGCTTCTCTCAGCTTTTGAAGATGAAATTTAATATCCATACTGTATTGAAAATATGCATTAATTAACCAAAATGAGATATCACCCTGTCTAATTTCGATATACGTTTGCCAATTATTACAGAACTGATGTATCTGTATAGCTTGAATATTATTGTTCAGTATTGCTATTGCTTTCCTAGATTCTTCTCCACCCAGGGTCACCTTACAGGCCATTGGAACTGATCGTAACTTCCCTCTAAAGAGGTATGGCTCCTGTAGGGTAATTATATCAATTTGATAATCTTCAGAGATTTTCCTAATTTCCTCTGTTGCCAATTTAGAGTGCTGAGAATTATTCTGCAATATCTTAATTGTCGAATCATGAAGCATATCGGGTATGCACTAAAGCATCCACGCCCGATTTCAAAGGATCAAAGTTGGTCCTGCCGTGCGCCCCAACAAACTGCTTGTAAACATTATCTAGTCTCCATGATATTCCTCGTCTCTCAAAAACTTTATCCACCAGATCTAACAGATCTTTTCCTCCCTGGGGAATATCATGGGACCGGAGCACAACTGCATCTACCTCTTCCAACATAGGAAAAGTGATTAATCTACCTTTTCCATGATATTCTCCCACTATTTGGCGAAATGCTGTAGTCAGAATTTGAGCGTCCTCCAGGATTGCAAGCCTATAAATGTTATTTGATCTTTTATAGATCTGTTTAGTTAAGAAATCATTACCGCTTGTAGAATTTCCGTTTTCATTCTTTTGTTTAGTTTCATTTGAACTTGGGTCCTCAGCTGATATTCACTAACAGTATCTATTTTCTGATCACCCATAACAGGATTTCCTTTAGTATCATATGGTTTTTGGGTAGCATTTCGCTTGTCCATTATCCTTTCTTCGTTTACGTGTTTCTCTTCTTTGGGTTTATGGAAGTTTTCACTAGTTTCCGAATTTTCCTCCTTATGGAAATACCAGTTATACCAATCCGTCGTTGACATGGTTTTCGGTTTATCCTGTTTGACCTTTTTATTTTGGCTTGGTGGTGGAGTCAGCGGTTCCTGATATATGGTCAATTTTTCATTCGATTCGATACAATTCATTACGATTGAACTATTCTGATCTTCTTGAATCGCTTCAACAACAAATTTAAAAATATGTACCTCCGGTATTCTCATCGTTAGTGTTATTTTAGAACCACTTTCTCTTATACAGTTATAAATGGTTGGAACCATGATAGTTGGTGATATTTTGCTTTTACCCATTCCTATCGCCGGCGACACCAAATGAAGTTTATCTTGAATAGCATGTCCTTCTAATTGTGCACTCAATTATTTAATTATTAGTATAATGTCCTCTACCGCACTTTCCTTACTGGAGCTTACATGGATGAATTTGACACCAAATTTATTAATACTGTAATAGATTGTATTTTTTTTTCCATCAGATTGTAGATCAGCGTTGCTCATATTCTCAATACTATCATTTTCATGTGTTTAAAAAACTCTTTCCGCTATTCCTCTAGGAAAAGTAGCCAAAGCAGGGTTTACAAAGTGTATTATTATATTTTCTTCTTTTTCAAGGTTAATGGATGTATTCAGGATCAAAAGATCTTCCTCCCTTCTTGTAAATTTGCCCTCTTGTTTAATCCAATGTAATATAGGTTGCAGTTGGTTATGATTTGTTAGGTTATTATTAGTTCTTTCTTCTTTCTCTCCAGCATAGTTTTCTTCGATGGTTGTCCGGCCCTTTACGTGGGGGACTGGCTTATCTGCCTCCTTTACCTGATATCCATTTTGTTCTATATTTAGTTTTCTCCTTAGAAATTCTTCTAGTCGTTTCTTGTCTCTGCCAATCCTAGGAGATATCCTCTTTTTCTCGCCAGTTTGGGTAGATTGATTATTTCTATTCTCCATAGTCTATTTTAGAAATGTATCTTTTGAATGCCATTTGGTAGCTAACACACTTCTCGCTATTTGGTTCCTGACATGGCCGTTTCAATTGTTGGCAAGGGACACATATATTTTTGTTCTTATCTGGACATTCCTCGTTCTTCCCACAATGGCGGCACCTTGTATTCTCATCCAAACAGTGATTCCTGATGTGTCCGAAATCCTGACATATGAAACAACCCGGTACTGCTATAAAGTCCCTAACCTGATTTGATTCGTAATTTATATAAACTTTTTTGCCAGATTCAAATATTTCCTACTTCTTGGATGGAGCTCAATGACCAAATGGGTTCTATCACGTCTGTTAGGCCCTACCCGAAACCTTGATTTAACATCCTTAGCTTCTCTGCTTAGCTTTTCTGGCAGGTTCTGTTCTACCAATGTTTCCGCTATTTCCCCATCTTTAAGATCAGCTTGTACGTTATAAACTACCATAAGTGGCTTCCTGTTCTTAGTTTCTTCTACCTTAAAGTTTGTCTTTACAATCTCGCTATTTTTAAATCTTTCATGTTCCTCCTTCGTATCTGTGCTAATAATTAACCCTGTATTAGTCTTCTTGATTTGTGAAACCTTGTATTTTAACTTATTCGGGTTGATAACTCTGGTAAACCTTTCCTCAACCTCCTTAACGGTTTCACCTTCATTTGGTTTTATTACAATGATAGGCTTAGTCTTTGCCTTTGCTTGCGCAATTTCCTTTTCCTTTTCCGTCATAGTTGATCTTACTACTTCTGCCATAGTCCTTACATGCTTATATTGATCAGTTTCCATTAATTGGTCTTTCCTTTAAAATGTCCATAATATCCGAATTTTTTTCCTTTATGCAAGTATTCTTCGTACGAAGCTTTGCAAGCTCTTTTTCTGTTTCAATCTAAAGATTCATAACATTCTGCATCAAGTCTTTATTTTTTCTAGTGAGCTCTTCATTTTTCTGCCGTTCCTTTTTAACTTCTTCTTGTGTATCCTTTAGTCTTATTCGTAGCTGGTTCCTGTCTTCTACTATCATATCGCTTTTCATATCTGATTTGTCCATTTGGGTTGATAATCTGGTTACATCTTTCATGTGCATGACTGTAAGATTAGTTACTTCCATTTTTAAGATTTCATTTTCTTTTTCCAGTTCTTTTCTGTCTTTTGCTAGGAATCCATTCTCTCCTTCAAGTCTTGCTATTTCTAGTTGAAGTTGTTGCAATTGGTTTGGCTTAAGGGAAGTTGTAGGTTCTCTACCCATCCTTAACTGATGATTTTCCTCAATTTGGTCTTGAATCTGTTTCCTAAGTTCATAAACACCTAATTGCAATTTTGAAACCATTATAGCCCAGCTGACAAGCAAATTTTCGGTGGATTTCATCTTGTTTGTACCTATTTTCGATGCATCAAAGTGATTCTTCAGAAATTTTACGTCCTCATCAAATTTATTCTTTGGATTTGCCTTTGGGTCACCCTTGTCAGATATTTGTGGAACTGGCATCACCCCAAACTGCGACCTTAACCCTTCCTGGGAGCCTGCTGAGGCTGCATCATCCAACAAGACGTTCACTTCTTTTTCCTCCTCACTTTTTTCATCCTCTCTGGTCTTCTTATGGGATTGCTTCGCTCCTCCACCATTGCTACCATCGTTACGGACTCTCTTCTCCTTCTCCTTAACTTTTAAATACCTTTTCCACTTTCGCTATCAGAGCTATTTTCCTTGTACGAAAACGTGTCTTTGCGCGACATTGAGTCCCGATGGGTCATAATGATAATTTACTATTTTCCTCGCGCGAGCGAATCATATATAACAGTATTTACAGCTATTTCTCACTCCTTGCCTTTGCGCCGTGGCTGTTATGCAACCACCTCCCTGAGGTTGTACTGCCAAGATGTTAAATTCTCACACCTTTTTCGCTCCTTTTTTAATAGCTTCTAAGATATTTAACCAATTTAAGTTCAGTCTTCACTAACACCCCCGTAAAGGATCACCCTAGCCGAAGTCCTAATCGCTCCACACCCATACTCAACTGTTTTCCCGGAGATCTCAAATTATTTTAGGATGCTCAAAGTTTCTTCAAATTTACTTCTAGTCGGCTATGCAACCAAAACGTTCTTTAGGTATAGCGGGTTGCACAAGCCCCTGAAGATGTCGGCGTTTCGATTTATAGGCTAATGTACAGCAAATACTACCACAAACAGTTCAAAGTCAAGGCTTCCTGTCAAAGTATCAATGGCCGAGAAATGTTTACGTGTCTGTTTATATCTTTAAATTTAACGCATTAGCCATGCACTTACACTAGAAATGCAAATCAATTGTATCGATTTTTATTAATAACTTTCTCGGCAACTAAAGTATTTCAAAACTAAATATAATATACAAAAGGACTTACATTTGTCTATATAACGATATATTACACTACACTAAATTTCCAGTTCCTCCCCACTCCACCGGGCTTCCAGGAAGAGCTCGAGAAAGAACACACCTTTCCTCCACAAATACACAACTCAAGTCCTGTCTACACCATCATGATGGTCGCTTCCTTATCTGGTGGTACCGTGGCATTAGGCTAGGCGACGTTCGCGTTTTGCATCGCCAAGTCGCGTCGGTCCGGCACCGGTCCGGTGCCAAATTTGCGACCTGCTATATTTTCTTCTTTTTGGTGTTGCATTTTTAATGGTGATCAGTGTGTGTGTTTTAACAGCACCATTAGCTCTGTAGAAATATTGCTACAAGATACTCACACCTAAACTAAATTACATACAAAACGAATAATTTTATTAGTAAAGATAATAGTTTTATCTGTAATCTTGCTAATTCGCAATTTTCTGTTCGTTGCTGAACAAGCTCTCAAAACTAACGGAAGGTGACAGTCCAGTTCAGTAACATTCTACTGCCTGGTGCGGATAAAAGGAACTCATTGCAGGGTTGTACTATATTAAAGCCCTCTTACTTTCATGCAACATTCAGAAAAAGATAATTTTAATTATTTAATTATAATGGATTGTACTATTTTAAAACATATATATAACAGAAGAACAAACTAATGTGTAAATTGAGAAAAAGCTTTGTTGCCTATTAATTGTTTCCTATTTCAAATCAAAAGGAAACAAATAACTCTTATTGTTTCACAATTATTATTAGAAATATTGGCAGTAATAGCAGAAGTAATAATAATAATAATAAGAAGAAGAAGAAGAAGAGGCAATTTGTTATTAAATTTACCACAACAGAGTAAACCCTAATAAACTACGTATGCAGGGTGTTACAATAGCACCAACAAAATTACCTCACGAGATTCCTGACATGAAAATAAGAAAACCGTATACCATCGAGGATGCAAGAATGCTTAGTTTCCGCGTTATAGGCTCCCGAATCCGTAGGAAGCTGAACTAGTTGAGCTTTATATTTCTAATATCATGAACAGTAACTGAGGGAACATTTACTCAGAATGACTTCAAACCTGCTTCATCCAAAAATGATTATTCCAAAACAGTGCAATGGGTGTGCAAGAGATTCTTTAAAAGAAGTAGGGGATTCCTAGAAATTCTCTAAAGTAAATGTGGTTGAAAATCAGCGTGAATGGGACTACTTTCCATCAAGTAACAATATTTCATTTGCGGCAAATCGATATCTCAAAGAGATTTCCGTTGCGGAAAGAATTTTTATAGCCTGGTCGCATAACAAACTGTAGTAAATTACATACATTTCAATGGCTGGAATGTGATTATTTGGATAGAGAAAGTTTGAAGTCGTTCAGGGTATCATGCATCTCAGCTCTACAAATAATGGTATTGGAAATATCAAGCTCTAGAGTTCATTTTCCAGCACATTCGGTAGTCTATAGTGTCTGAATGTAGCATTTGTGCATCCTTGATGGCCCATACTTTTCTTATTTTGGTGGCTGGAATACCCTGAAGTTATTTTGTCGGTGCTGTTTTGCAACACACTGCATTATTTCAATCATTCTATAGTAACAATATCAGGAGAAAATTTAATTTAATTTTCTCCCAGTATAGTTTCAAAACATTCCACGCATTTTTAATTTACGTGAAATAACCATTAGTTTGGTTATCTCGAGACGCAATTGTTCTAGGTGTATTGTCGTCATATATGTACCGAGTGATAACGTAATGCATCGAAAAATTCGAGGGATTCTAGTACATCAAAAATAAGGGGAAAACCTTAGTCAACGGGGTTGAAATTTCCCTGCTTTTCGGAGCTACAGAATTTCGAAAGCGTAGGAAAATCAACGTTAGAGCTTCATTTATATCTTGAACTTTATTTATGATATTTAGGGATTTAAGGCTCAGGCCGGGATAGGCTAAAGGATGTGTGGGAAGTACGCGGCTAGCAAATAATGTTAATGTACCACCTCGGCATTAGTCTGGTGGGACTGAGAAAAAAACACTGGAAACCCCTCAGTCATGATTGTTAGCCGCTGGAATTAAATCCAAGACGTCCCGAATGCTAAGCCAACGTGCTACCACTGACCTGCAGCGGCTCTGCATTAGAGCTTCAAATTTCCAGTAGCTACCATCATTTATAAAATATTTCAAGCCTGATGACGTCTTTGATAATATCATCATGCATTTGTATTGTTAGTAGCATTGAAAATATGAACTCCCACGCTTTCGGGAGTCGCACTGTAGCTTGGAAACGCGGCGGAATTTCCACCCGGTGACTAAAGCTCATTTCCTTTTTAACTTTCCTTGCACTATCATCCCTCGATATTTGTTGGTGCCTTATGTTACCACCCTATATATATACCGAATAAAGGTTCCCAAATAAATGTTTCAACTTTACAACATTTTCTCTATAAAGTTTAACATTTTGCTTGTGTCACAAAGATGTACAAATATTTCCGAAGTGAGTGATTTGTTATTAACGTCCTAACCGAGATGGTGAGTTTGTAAGCACGACACCCGCAGTTTTTGGTTTACTGTGTTCCGAACTACTCCGTTGAATAGATCTCGGCGGGAATTGAGCCCGTGACCAGAGGCACAAAAAATACGAGTTCTAACCTCTCGGCCACTCCGAGTTCATTATATTTCAAATAACAATCCCTCTAGTTGGCTGAAAGGAAATGAATCATTAAAGATTAAAAAAATACATTGGCGTCAATAATAAATTTACTACTATCACATATCCGCATGCAGACTTGAAAGACCAAATTAAAATCGTAGGTAATGTGTAGCTTGTAAATCCATTTTCTGCCTTGGGCTTTTCAGGTAACACAATCAAGGATCCTCCCAGTACAAAGGTTTGCACACAGCTGTGCTGTATGTATGAGTCACACACACACCACGGAGTCGATAGTTGATTTGGGATACTGCACATTATCCTGTTATCACGAGAAAAATGCCCACACATAAAGAGACTCTAAGTTAAGCAAAACAAAATATCATTTCAGTTTGTGCTTAGATACGAAGTGGCAGGCAAAAATAACATTTGCTATACGAAGTGGGGACTATATAAACATATTAAAACATATTTTCCTTCATAACTCCGTAAGTTTTACCAATAAATAAAATAATATATTTTCTCTTTTTAAAAGAGTTTCACTGACTACTAATGGTAAACACTCGTGTAGCCACGGTGTTTCAGCGGTAGAGCGCCCACCTCTGGGGTGTGGAGTCTCCGGATTGTGCCATTTGAGGTTTATAATTTCTCGGGGTTCTGCCGTTTCCTTCTACTTTCTTCATTCCATCCTTTCAAGCGTAATTAACTTTCAATAGCCAAGGTTGCCTAAAGGCCTTAAATAAAATTATATTGATACGACGAGGAAATCAGTGCGACAGAGGATGCAGTCACAACTGCATACATCAACTGGACTTAATCGGGTCGCGAAACAAATTATGATAGGTTAAATGATAGGGAGAAAATACTACATGCAGAGTAATTCTGTCTTCACAACATCTAGCCAGATTTTTAAAATATAAATACTTTTTTTGTATTTAAATCAGTCATTTCTTCTTTCATAATACATACCGTAAACTGATAAAATACTGGGAATTAGAATTAACTGTAAATGACCCTCGTTTAATGGGTAAACTTCCAAATTGAGGTTGAATTTACACCTCATTAATCTTGTTCGGTTTAATTTTCACTTAATTCATTAATTTAATTATGTATTTGTAACTTTTAGGAATCTCGTTCCGGTCGGAATAGAAGAGGTAAACAATGCACAAAGTAGTCCTCCATGAACTCATTTGAAGGTATTGTGTTGAATTCTCGTACTTATCTGATGGAACTGAGAAAAAAAACTCTTGAAAACTTTATTTTTTTAAGAATCACTGGTCGCGGAATTCGAATCAATGGCCATTCGAATTTGAAGTCAATGTTCTAATAACTGAGTCACTGCCGCTGAGTAGAGGTGCCAAAAGTAGTTGTGTAAAAACTTCTAAGAGACCTGAAAATGACAGTAAATCGTGGCCAAATACAGCTGCTACTACTACAATAATAATAATGCAGAGCCAAAGTATTAGAAACTTGTGTCCAGGGTTGCCAGAATGTGACCTTTTAAAGCAAGGTGGCCAGGATCTTTTGAACAAGACTGTACAATAGAAGGTACAGACCACCGCACTAACCTTTCTCGTTCCCATTAATTAAATAAAATAATACTTTAGTTATTACTAAAACATGTATTTATGAAATATAAACAAAATCGCCGGAGAAGTTTTTGAGAAAATCGCATATTTTTATTTAAATCATGATTTAAATCACATTGATTTGAACCAAATATCGCTTTCAATTTGGTGACGCCACAATCTTTCCATGTATTATCTAAATACAAATCTGAGAACGGTTTCATTTTATCAGATTTTTAAGCAGTAGCGGGCCATACAATCTGAGTGCATATAATGCAAAAATAACATATTGAAAGGATGTAGCCTTACAAGAAGCAGCTAAATAAATCAAAGGATCTAAACTCAAACCTGAAGTTAGTTTCTCACTTCCTCCTTTCGTTTAGGCAGTAGTGCGCGTTAGCGTCTGAGGGCATATAGTGTAAAAACACCATAGAAGAAGATTATCCTTACAAAATTGAAAACAGTCTCATAAATCAAGATATATATGAAACAAACAATGAACTATTTTCCTCGATCTCCGACTCTTTTTTCTTGAGATAGTGAATTTTAATTTACCCTGTATAATAGGGTGCACTTAATATCACAGTATACTTTGTGGTTGAGTGGTAACACTCGCTGTCTTGCAATCACGGAAACCCAGGCGGGTCAATCCATATGAAATAAACCAATGGGTGTAGCTGACATATTTTATTTTTAGTAGCAGACTTTTTGTTTATATATACACCTGGGAGTACAAAACGATTTCTTTTTACAATTTTATTATTACCACTTTGGCTTTTAGCGACCATTTTGTTTATGAGGGTTGGACGTTATTAGAGCTTAGCGATAAGTTAAATAACTTTTTTATATATTAAGATATCAACTTGAAATAAAAACCATCTTATTCTGAATGAAACCATCTACAAATCATGTTGTGACCAAAAATGTGTTAAGGTTTAAGGCAATAGCTCAAAACTTAACTAGAAAAATATGTTTTGATTAGAATAAATTAAAGAATATAGGGATTTTTTTTCAAAGAAGGGATTAGAAGCCAACTTTAATGTTTTTTCCCTTAAAGATATGATAGAGGACAAGACTTACAAAAAATTTGATACCTTGTAAATGCCTACTTTAGGTTTTACAGGCCTTCAAATATCGCAACTTGTCCAAAATCTCCGAATTTCAAACAGGTATATCTAAAAAAGGACTGAATCAAAAAATCTCAAATTTTCACAAAATACCCTTCTAGTGCCTGGTAATAAACATACAAAATTTCATCATTCTGTTTTTCACTAATCTAACCTACTATTTTCAGTGTTTTAACACTTTAGGCGTCTGCGTCAATGTGCGTCGTACTGTGTATTTTTGCTTTTTTCTTTATTTTAAAAATAAAATACTTCTGATTGAAAAACAATGACGAAATTTTATGTTTTTATTACCAGGTACCAGATGGGCGTTTTGTGAAAATTTCAGATGTTTGATTTAGTCGTTTTTGAGATATACCAGTTTGAAAATCGGAGATTTTGGACAAATTGCGATATCTGAAGGCCCGTAAAACCGAAAGGAAGCATTTAAAAGGTATCAAAATTTTTCTAACTCTTGTCCTGTACTATATCGTTAACGGCGAAAAGCACTAAAGTTGTTTTAATCCCTTCTTTGAAAAAAAAAATCCTAAAATCTTCAATTTATTCTAATGAAAACACATTTTTCTAGTTAAGTGTTAGGTTATTTCCTTAAAACGTAACACATATTTGGTCATAACATGATTTGTAGATGGTTTCATTCAGAATAAGATGGCTTTTATCCATAGTGGTAGTGGCATTTTTTTTTTAAAAAAGTCATTTCTTATTCCCAGATACATACATAAACAGAAAATGCATATGTAAAAATAAAATAAAATATGTCAGCAAAAAAATATTTTTTTATTTGTTGATTTCGTATGGATTTACCCGGGCTCGATTATCAGTAGGAACAGAAGTGGTTTCGAGCCCGCAATAAGCTGAAGGTCCAGTCCTTAGAAAGTTATTTTTATTCGATGGAAGGCAATGGCAAACGACCATTGGTTCACTTTGTTCTGCGACCTTGTGAGTCAGGACCTGCTTTCGGGAAGAACACCCAGCATTTTATCAATAATATCATAGGTCAATATCTTAGGAACAAAAGTAAATTAAAAGAAGGATAAGATGGTCAAAAAAATGCTTCGTCATCTGAACGAATTTGAAAACTCAAAACTAAATAAAGATTTCATGTCTTTAACATCCATCCAAGGCCGGATTTATGCATCTAGGCGCCCTAGGGTCATGACTTTCAGCACCCACACTCCTCCCTTTTCCTTACCCCCTCCCGACCTTATCCCTTCATACCTGCGCATTATGACAAAATACTTTCCTCGGTCCTCTCGCCAATAATAATCGTAAACAGATAATAATTATTTAACTCTACTAATGTTGTTACTTATGTAAGAAAAAGAAATGTAAGTTCACAGAATTGAACCCTGCAGTGGGATTACAGGTCCACCCGTCAATAGGTCGCTCCTAAAAACTAGCAACTTCAAAGTTACACATTCTCTAGGAATGGGCAAAAGCGACACTACAAACTCATTCGCTGCATTGAATACGTGGGAAGCTCTTTGAATGTTGAACACCATCTCCGGGAATATTTATCTCCTAA
>JAGDQP010040617.1:0-17222 GCA_022664845.1 Lepisma saccharinum | reverse complement strand
ATTGCAAGCTCAAGTGAAGCCGCATTAGAAGAATCAAAAGTCAACATTTGTGTCCAAATTGTTAAACATACGTTTCCTGTGACTTTCTTCTTCAAATCCGTAATGATATCTGGAGTCTGGGATATTGTATTTTAATTCATGCTTAGTCGTATAGTATCTTCAAGTTTTATTCCTTGGGAAATGATACGATTTGCAAACATACAAAACACTGCATCCTTTCAATGTGGTTTGTAATGTAGTAATCTCTTGCCAACGTTCCTGATAGGACGTTTTCATTATGAATCTTTAGTTTCTTTGAAAGATCACTCATGTCGATATCAGCACAGAAGTGAACAAAAACACAATACAATCCCGTTGTGGCTGGAAAAAGCTAGGCAACTTACCTGCCTAAATTTCTAGTAACTTGACTAATAAAAACAAAAGATAATTTAAGTTTTTTAGGGATGTTGGGAACAAAAGAATAAAATAGAAGCCTGTAATGAGCTCTGAACCTCGTTAGAAGTTCAGCCTTTTACTGACATGGACCACCACGCTGCCAACCTCAAGAAACAGCAAAGAAAAACTACAGGGAGTACCAGAAATTCGTTGCCAGAGGCCTGAAGACAAACTAAGTTACTTCCACGACTTATGCCACGCAGCAATCACTTTTATACTTGTTAATTATGGGAATACCCATTCATTAGGAATATTTCCCATTTCTGCAAAAATAAGTTATCAAAGTGGAGGCAGTGAACACTGATTAACATTACATGTATTGTTACGATAAGAAACCATAATCTCTTTCAGTGCATGTGCGCAAACTTCATTGTAACTGAAAACAGAGACTTCCAATAACATTTTAAAAAAAATCACTTTCTGCTTTTCCAGGATTCCTACCGATAAATACGGACATCTCTAACAAACATTAGTTATTAAGAGACTTTTGAAATATTTTTAATACTTTACTTTGTGTATAGTAATCACGGAGATGGAGCCACGAAGAAAATTACAGAAACAGTTAACTTGCACGGCCAGTTGTGAAGGCATTGAATGCCAACACAGCGAGCAACGAGTTCATTTCGTTTGCAAAGGAGTGAAAAGTACAGAACTCTTGTAATTAAACAAAGTGTTCAAATTTATTTGCTGCCAATATAATTCAATATGTAATGATTTCTTTCTTCGCTGGCTATTAAATAGTTTCGACCTCAACTAAGGTAGAAATGCAATAGGAGAATTTTGTCCTTAAGGAAAGTCAGGACGAAATATATTCTTAATTTAATTTCCTCCTCGAAGAAGGCAATTCTTGGGGGAACTTATCGGCCGGTCAGTAAATGAGTTCAATTTTCAAACTGACCTCGCGGGCCGCCAGTTCGAAATCCCTGGTATGAATTGGTGGAATGAAGTGGGAGGAAACGGGACAGAATATTGAGTAAGAGATAGCGAACGAAGATGGGTTAGAAGCTTTTTATTGTAAGGGATGCAGATCATCATTAACAGACACCACATGTGACTGTTCCATTTATGGCTCCAAATGGAACACCCGACGTATACTAACGAGACGCCTAGTGGCGATCACAGTGAGAGCTTCGGCTCTTCTCTCCCACACGTCTAGTCAGTAGACCAATCTCCACCCTCCAGGGAGAGGCCTCATCCACTAGTGTACTGAATATGGCTGTGATTTATTACTTATTTTTACTATTGGTAAGCAAAAGTGCTATTTTCCCAATTTTCTTCTTCGTACAGACGATACCCAATAAACCACAACCGACCCCAAAACAGGTTGGTTCGGTCTGACCATCCTGTTCCGAAGAGTGCCTACGTCTTATAAAGAAAGGACGGTGCTGTTATAGTTTTACGTCGCCAAAAAAATGGAAAATTTACAGGAGAAATGGACTTCGTGGGTAAATAAAGGAAGGTGTCTTATGTAAAATGTGCGCTGCGCTACTTGTCTAAAGTGAATAATTACTGTAAATAACGAAGGTTTCTTACCCGCTTAAAAGGGCAAGATTCGGCCATTGTAAGGAAAAGACGATGTGAAAACAGATCGCAGCGCCATGAACACGACTCCCTTGCGGTTGCAAATTAGCGGGAAACAATGGTAACCTCTTGTAGTCGCGTGTGCAATAAAAAAACAACATTATCTAACCTCCGAGTGCCCTTGGTCCTACTTTTATTAAATTTCCTAATGCGTGTAAATAACAAAGATTTGTTACCCGCTGTAGAGTGCAATGTTCGGCCATGGAATCAGTGGTAACCTGGAGTCGCGTGTGCAATAAAAAACACCGCACCTGACCTTAACTACAGTGGACTGCTCACATCTGTAGACCTGTGAGAGGGGTCTGAGCTAGTAAGCGGGGTGCAGTGAAAAGTACCCAAGCAATCAGCGACTTTCAGCGGGCAGTGTTGCCAGCAGCGTTCGTGCTTATCGAGAGTTCATTATTGTAGGAGGAAATACCCGGCCAGACACTTCTTGTAATTCTTTACAAAATACCTTTCTTCTCCTGCACATATGTAAACAACCTTGTGCATGATACTATTATTTGTACCCTAACCCCTCACCAGTATTTTCATATTTCCATTTAAACCTGGTTCTAAAATAACCTTGAGCCTAATGTTAATAATATGCTTTAAGTAGTTCATTATCAGGTAATAATGTTAGTTCATTATAAGGCAAAGATTCTTTCATTTTATATACAATTGCGGTTTAGCTATCGCAAGTTCTTTACTTAAAACATATATTTATGGCGTTTAGACATCTCTGACTTAGGCCTCAAAAGTTATTTTTTTTTAAACTGACTATTTTACACTGTAAATGGAAATGTTTATTAAAATGAATGGGAAGAAAGTTTTTATCAGTGTACCGTGGGGCAATTCTTAGAAATGATCTATCAGCATGCTCATTTATTTTCAAAATCGAAATATTGATTGAAATAATCTATCAACTTGCTACAAAAGAAACGAGCTTATTAGTGTTATTTCAAAAATACTGGCATCTTCTTATTTCAAATTAAATAAGAATGTTTATATCTCATTTAAAAAAAAAAAAAAAACTTTCTGGGTGCACAGATAAGAACTTCTTTTTCAGTTTTAAGGAACTGTTTTTATCGTTTACGAAAATGTTATTGTTTATCATTTCTACAGGAAATAATCACTTCTACATGCCAATACTTGAAAACTGGTGGAAAACAACAGACTCTGCAAAGTGTTTGCCAAATAGATGTCGGACCTCTTGAGTTTGTGTTCTGGATTTGGTTACCGTTAGAGTCCTTCAAAAAGAAACCAACAACGCAGCTCAAGACGTCATTTGTGGTCGCTCTCCTTTGCTCTTACTTCCCTATTTATTTGCATTTATTGTTTCCTGTAGTAGCTACTTTTTGCCCGGTTGAAATTTGAACCATTTCAACCTGTCCCATCATAAAGAAAACATGAAAAGTATACTGAACAGCGACTAAGACTTCTGGCTCTTTTCTGATGATAAGAGCAATAAACGTTCCTCCGTGTGGTTCAGTTTCAAGCGGATGCTATACTGTCGTCAAAGAAGAAGGCAGACTTCTTGTTAATGTAGCTTCCCTGTTTTACAATTTGTTCAGAAAAATGATTTGCTGCTACAAAGAATAGAACAATAATAAATTGCTGGTACAGCAGGTACAATAAAAGAATGGTTTATTGCCTAGAACAGTCCCATCGCCTAATGCGCCAAAGCTTCCAGCAACTTTGTGCATATAAGTAGTGGTTCAGTGTTGAGAGATTATTGTGGTTGTGAAACTGTCGTGCTAGAAGCTCTATATTTCAGTTTGCTTTGATGGCGACGCGTCAGCTCCCAATGTCACAACGTCAATGGCTGCTTCATCGTATCCATGCCTTGACTATCCATTCCATCGAAGATTTATATATATGCATGTATGTAAGCGGCCCTGGCTCAGTTGGTAGAGTGTTGGCTTCGCATTCTGGAAGTTCTGGGTTCGATACCAGTTGGCACCTATCCTGAGTGTTTTCCCCAGGCTCTCTTCTCATACCATTCAAATGCTGGGATGGTACATTCAACTTAGGCCCTGGTCGATTCCTTCCCTCATATTTCCCCTGCTGTATCCCGGCCTGAGCCATATATGACTAAAAGCCAGAAACAGATTCATATATCTGAATTTTATATGGGTGATATATATGGCGATGAGTTTTATATAATATATATTTCTGATTGTGGATTTGCCTGAACCTATAAAACTCATTGTTACATTCCAGTCTTTTGCATTTACGGTGGAGTGATTTGGCATGGAGGTTGCACCTCGCATCATAGGTAACATCCCAAATTTTGCATATGAGACTAATTAAAACGGAAGATCCCATTTACCGATAGAAGAGTGTCTGGATTACAAAGCGATTAAATTACATTTGTGTTAAAGATGCAACTCTTCTTTTTCTAGGTTTTGCAGGTACGATTAACGGGACCTTCATCCTTAGCGCTCGTCATAAAATAAGCAGATATTGCTTAGGTTAATTTTGAAGATTTGAAATTACTAAAATATCAATAAATAACAACAGAATTGTGACAGTTAAATGTATATACAGAAAAATTCATATACAGTTAAATGCATATACCATCACTTCTCGTATTACTGCAAACGAGATAGAAATCTCGGCGATACTGCCTTACTTTTCATTAAATGCTACTGGCAACCTGGTCACCAGCTACTAAAAAAAAACTTCCTATTGGATACTCAATAGTGTCTTCCTACCCCTCATTAAGCTGCGACTCCGCCCTCGCGTATACAGATGTAGCAGTCCACAGTAACCTCCGAAAGCTCTTGATCACTACTTTTATTAAGGTAAGTGCAGTTGTTTTAAGAAGTGAAAATGAGAGAAAATCCTGAAAACGTGCGTATATGGCCCGAAGTGCATATAGTGTAAAAGTACCGGAATGGGATGTTCAAAGCCGCAATGCGCGCAGAAATTTAGCTTCCGGAAGTGAAATAGAAAGGAACAGTGAAAATCCCAACGAAAAATATAAAGTGGTTGTCTGGCGACGTAAAACTATAACTGCACGGAAAGGACCATAAAATATATTAAAAGCTTCTGAAACACACTAACAAGCAATGAGGAAAAAGCTGATTACTTGTACTAATATTTCGTCTATAGAATACTTTAGTCTACACAATATTTACTAAGTCAAATTGTGTAACTGACAAATTACTAATACGTATCGTTATAACACAATTCATTAGTTAAACAACTATCATAATTTATACCTTACTAACGATCAGAGTACAGAAATTGTTGCATCTTCCCAATCGAAATTGAGTCACTCAAAATTATTACCGAAGAGTAAATTCATTTACGGTAAATTGCAATCTAATGGATCACTTGCAATTTACTTGCTATTTCCACAAAATTTGAATGACAGTAATCTGAAACTTACTCAAAGTACTAACACATTAAAACATGTGCAAATATTCACATTCACCACCTTCCCAAGTTCCCCATTGACACGCAAACAGCTACGCTAAGACATCATTCGTATATCGTTACTCACTTGTCTAATCATTTGTCCATTGCACTATTTCTCTTTTATCTATGGTCCATTGTACGGCACGATTTTTTTTTCAGAACTGGCTTTAGATCTGCAGAGCTGGGAAGAGCTCACTTCGAAACACTTCCGGTACGGCTCAGAACTTTTCAGTAAACAATGCTTTACCGTATGCCCATCGCGAACCGGGGGATGCGCTCCCCCGCGCCTAATACCGCCCAGCTCTCTTCGGATGCACCCTTCATCCTGCCCTGGTGGGTTTAAATACATCCTAGTTTTTAGTGGACACTTTCAAAATTATAAATCACAACTTTTATTAAATTTCCTTTTGTGTGTTTACATAAAAAACGAAAAAAAATTAATTACCTTTTAAAAAAATGTAAAAAGTCAACGCCAGGGTGTGAATACGGGATATTTGGATCAGTTTCCCAACGTCTTGACCACAATGCAAACTGCAACTACCGGGTTGAGCGCTTCTCGCTGTTAAGGCCGCTTTAGACGATACAATTTCTCGTACGATTCCTCGTATGTAATCTCATCGGTTACATTCTTTGATCGTGTAAAGCGCGGATCGTACGATTTTTCATGCTATCTCCGAAGTGTTCTCTAAATAGAAACGGTCCTATTTCTCAGCAGATTTTTCGTACAATCTATGTCAGCGCCCCTACTGGCAATATAGCGTGCTTTCGTATTCGATTACGAGACAAAGAGAACATATTAATGTTATTACTTGATGCTGAAATTATCATACATAATGGCTTAGCAAACTATTACACGTATAAAGATATAAAACAAAGTTTTTAAGGGAAGTGTAAAAAGGTCTGTGATATTGCAGTTCAGCTACTTCTGCCATAGAGGACTGGAAATACTTAAAAATGCTACGTTTTGCATTCCTATAACCATAAAAGGTACTAAATACGTAAAAAAAAAAAAAATGTTTAAAAATATAATGAGAAAGTTCTGATGTTATATAATAGCTACTGCTTCTCCTAAATATTGTGCAATGCAGTTAAGGTGATTTTCTTTGTTTTCCTTGTGCGTAGAGTACCGAATCTGCTGCAGGCATGATATGTGTGAAAGGAAATAATATAGAGGAAACCGGTATCTTTGCAATCATACCCCCCCCCCCAAATGCTTTTGATAAACGTGTACGCTCTGTACATCCGAAATAATGAAAATCATTGAACAGTAATTACAGAAGTAGACATAATGTAAGTAGGGTGTCGACGTCAAGCTAGAGCTGTGCAAGTCAATACGTGAGTTAGGTAATTAATTGTACGAACTGATTTTTATTCAAGAGTTAAGACAGCTGACCCTCCCTATTCACACCTATATACCTTGTGTGAAATGAGCCTATAAATCACATAAAATCTACATTACTCCTCATTTTTTATTTTGCATGTATTTCATGCTTATAGGAACGTAAAACGTAGCATTCAAGGCGTTTCCAGTGCTCTGTGATAGAAGTAGTTAAACCGCAGTATTACTTATTGTCCCATATATATAAATAGGAATTAATATATCGCGATTTACATACTTTTGAAGTGCTTTGTAATGTCACTTAGCTTGTAAACTCAGGAATATTGTAAAGATAAACACATATGACTCCGAACTTATCACCGAAGATGGCAAAATTTTCAACGTTTTTTCTGTCCGCATTGAAATGATGAGGGCGTACTTCAATCTTTATTGAAGTACAGAAGTAAAGCTACTACACTTTCTTTACCACTGAAACCTAGTAGCAGTTAGATTCTCTTGGTATAAGAATGTTGTATTAAAACAAACTGAATTTCTGTTGCGTCAAGATTCATTGTTATCAATATTTTAATTCTTTTCTATTTTTTAAATAGGCTATACTTTCACAAATATATGTGGCATAATTACCCTAAAAGCCTGAGATGTCACAACTATAAACTAGCGCTGTTCACATCTTATGACATTTTCGGTTTTTGGAAAAATCGAATACCTGAAAACCGAAACCGAAACCCAAAACTGGTTTTGAAAACCAAAACCGAAAACTGGTTTTGAAAACCGAAACCGAAAACAGGTTTGGAAAACCGAAACCGGTTTGGAAAACCGAAATTGATTTTCAGTTATGAAAACGAAAATCAGTTTCAGGTAAACCGAAGGCATTACCTCAACAATAGATTCTTGCACACGTTCAACAATTTGCTATATGATACATTTAGCCCAGTCAATAAAGACAAAAAAAAGTGCGAATGTCGTAACAAATTAGGGGAAAGCTGAATTTTGGCAGGTGTGTAGGACATATGGTAGGGATCACAAAACAACAAACTCCCGACCTCTCCCCCGCTTGCTTTCCCCCCCTCCTCAAACATTGCAATGGCAGTACTTCATTCAAACGCTTGTAGCGTCCAAACCAATAAGGTTATTGACTTGATTCCTTTTTTGTTTTCTTCCTTAGACAATTATCTAAAAATAATGTTCAGTGCATATTTTATGTTTATCGTATAGTTTTGTCACAAACGTAAAAACAGTAACAAAATAGACATAAATTTATAATGAAAGGAAATATAAATTATTGCTAACTTTTTATCTGTATGTTATTTGCAAAATTTCTTCGAATTAACTTACAGATAACTTAAAAACCTTTAAAATGATATGCAACAAGGCTCACCTTTAATAAATGCTGCTCCGTAGATGGCTGATAAACTAGGCACGCCATGATGCATGTGATGGCAACAGTAGGGAAGAGGCTTCATGGAAGTCAGTTCACAGTTGAAACATTATTTGGTTGATGGTGACGTTAATAACTACAAACTCACTTCAAATATTAAAATTTAAACTGATAATGTACTATCATGGCCAATATAATGTTTACATCACTTTGTTATACACGATTTTTCTCTAAGCCTACAAGATAGGCCACCCAACTAACGTTGAGTCGGCGGTGTGTGATTCTGAGAGAGTGTGAGTGAGCGAGCAAGGGTTGGAATTTTCTTTTCTTTAACAGAAAACATTATCACATGTCCTGGGTCCTGGAAAGATATTTATGATTTCTTGTAGTATGTAGCAAACAATGAAAAAACTTAAGCAAGTAGCATTTCAAACACCAAAAGGAAACCTAACACTATTTGTATTTTAGGTGGGCCACTAGTTGAAGTTTACTGAAAAGTGTAATTTCTATTGTCCAGTAGAAAAGATCCTTACCGAACATAGAGAAACGAAAATGAACTTTGAAACCTATGGTTGCTAAGTAATTATTTCTTTCTTAATGAATCGAGTATTCCATACAACACTAATGTTATACACGAAAGACTAGCGAAAACATCTGTTTCTAACAGTTCTTAAAATTGGGGCACAATATTTATGTTTTATAATTTCTGATAATATCTTATTTACTTTTATCATTTAAAAAAAATATGTTAGAAGCAAGATACACAAATATGTTGCGTGCGAAGTTCTAGTAAATGTAATTTCTCTCTCTCTTTCTCTCTCCCTATATATATTCAACAGAAATAGATAAGATAATGGATCTTTGAGCATCATAAGAAGAATATCTGACATAAATTAAGATTTTTCTCTTTCCCGACAAATATTTGTGTGTGTATGTAATAAACATCGAAACAAGTATGTTCCGAGCGCGGTCGTACCTTACTTGCTAGAGCGTGGGTTTCGTATTCGGGGGGTCCTCGGTTCGGTACCAGCGGCTGACTGCTCTGACATTGTTTTCCGCAGCCACGTACCGGGATGGTATCTTCAATTTAAGACCTGGCCGACTCCCTACCGCATTTTGCACAACCTTAGCCCGAAGTTATCCATATGTGCCTACAAGCTATAAATAAGATGCTAACCCAACGAGTATAATATGTAAACCTGTCGCTCTGTTAATCTGAATATTGCTTCTTAGTGCCGGGTCAACACGACCGAGATCGATCAAGTGACCGTAGCTCAGTTGATACAAGGTTGGCTTAGTAATCGGAAGGTTCTGGGACGGTCGTCTCTCCTGACTGAGATAATACAAGACAATTTTCCTCACGAAACGAATAAACTAATGTTTATAATAATCCGCAGATATAGAATAAATAGACACACACATATATACTCAAGTTGAGACATAATTTGTGTATGAGAGGGAATGAGTAAGAGAAACACACACAAAAAGAGGAAGAGACGAAGTCATGAAGAGAAAGATCAATGAAAACATTGAACTAGATTGATTTATTATTATTCTAAAGACCAAACGTAACAGACTATTTACTTTCTTATTCTAGCTAGTGATGCTCCTTCTCTCTTTAATCCGAGAAGATTCTCTGATCAAGTTCGATAAATTGTTCACGCTTTCATTTTAGGCGTAAAAGTAGCGCTCTGGGTGGGAATCGAACCCGAGCTGTCTGAATAGAAAGTCAAGACGGAACCACTGCACCAAACATTACCCTTCCAAAAACGTGTGGAATACATATTACAGTTGTTCTGTGTTAAAGGAATACAAGAAAAGTGATCGCCTCAGGTCAATGACGTGTTCGTATTTGTGATCAACCAATATTCGTCTTCTTCTTTCTCTGCAACGACAGTAACTTTCTCACCGCCGCAATTCGCTGTGGTGCTTCCAAATTCATTAGTATTCTACGTTCAGGAACACAAGTTACTTTGTTCACTTTTGCCTTGTAAATATATCACTGACAAGAACAGGATTTGAACTACTGTTGGCCAGATTGATTAATTAGAAGACTGACATTGTTCCTGTCTGTTGCTTGTGAGTGCGACAAAATGATAGCTCTTTTCAATCGTGTTTGTAAAACAAGATGCATTGGTACTCGTGTGTTGATATTAGTTTTCAGGGAAGTCCGGAATTTGAGGGTTGTGACCGGAGAAGATATTAAAAGTCCTAACGTTCATCAAAGTGCGATATAGTTTAACTTAATATGGACATTTGAAGTAAATTTTATCAGTACAGAACCCCGTTTGTAGTAAAATGAAGAGTGACGCAAGAATTCTACTCACAAAAGAAGTGATATCTATTTTGCGAGTGACTTTCTTTGTGTCACTACATAGTGATACTGTCTACTGTGATACATATGGCGGAAGGATACTGTCTCTTAATTTTATTACAAAGGCAATACTTTCGCCATAGTGACACAAAGAAAGTCGCTCGCAAAATAGATATCACTTCTTTTGTAAGTAGAATTCTTGTGTCACTCTTCCTTTTACCCCAAATGGGTTTTTGTACTGATATCATTTATTTTGTAAGGGTGCCTATAAAAATTTTAAAAAATACAGTAATTTGAATCAAAAGCTTTTTTTTTTAAAAAAAAAAAGAACATATTGTGTTCCTCTGGGTTTTAACTTCCGAACTTACACAATTTTGTTTTTTTTTTAAACCACTCGACCGGGATTTGAATCCGCGAGCCCACGCGGCAGAGTCAAGAACGCTAATTATTAGGCTACCGGGGCTTCACGCTTGCAGTGATGGAAACAGATATTTATTGGAAACGGACGGCGGTCTACAAGGACTCCTGTCTTGTAATAAAGAAAAGTATTTCCTGCTTTTAAGCGAGATTTCTAGCATTCTGAGTATATTGCAACAAGTCAGTAAATGTGGAATGAGTTTGTTGAAAACTATTGCCTATAAAGCACAGTTTGTTTCGATTAAAGGACGAAATGGATAAATGATAATGTGTAGCATTTTTTTTCTCATAGCAACAAGGGGCAGGATGAAATCCCGCGCAAAACATGCATTTATATTCTTGACAGAAAGTACATTTTAAATTACTCACCATGTGAACGTGGAGGTTAGATAAAATTAGGTACGGTCATGTATCATTACATTTTTCTCCTTTACGTCATGCCCCGATGAGTGGACCAGCGGCGTACGGGTTCGTATTTAAAAAGTGGCACGTGTCACTGTGGCGGAAGAATACAAGATCGATTTTGCTCCATATCTCGAAAACCGTAACTCCTATAAAAAATCTAAGCTTGGATTTACCCCCATTATCATGAACCCCTAAAACTCCCCGGTACCACCCATTTGGGGCTAAAACAATAAGACACACGCCGGCCGGGTGGTCGAGCGGTCTGCGGCGGTAGGCTATCGACTCAACGGTCCCGGGTTCGAGTCCCGGCTGGGGCATGGGTGTGGATTTTAACACTTAACAGCTAAAGGCAAATCGTGACGGGCCGAAGTCCAAAGTTACTAAACTGGCCCATATAAAAATAAAGTTTTTTTTACCAATAAGACACACAGAATGACGGACATACCTTTCTATCATTTGTGAAAATTTTGTGATTGGGTTTAAAAAGTCGTAACTTTTGAACCGCTCCACCGATTTTAAAAGTATGATATACCGTTTGAAACGTATTGAAGCGTAGAATAAGATCCAGTAAGTTTCTGCCGCCTATATGGCCTGGGGTCAGTGCTAACCTAAAAAATGTGTAAAAAAAGCGCCCTAGGGGGTCCCAAGGAGATCCTACTGACCATTTTTTTTTCCTGTGTCTGAGTATTGGAAAGAGCTTTCAAATGTAAGTTCAATCATCAAAATCGGACTTATACTTCGGTAGATCCGAAACTAACTGTATACTATCTGAGTGCCGCTAACAGTGTCCTTTGCCAGCGTCACTCCAAGAACTGCCGTTCTTCATGATATTTGTGTCACTCTTAAGCGTTCATAATCAATGAAGGCTCAGTTATAAGAACTTAAATCGAAGTTCTTGCATCTTAAGAAATGACATAGCAAGTAAGTTATAACGGCTCAGCATCGGAAATTAAAATTAAATTGGTGCTATGTTTAATTTTCAAAGTGGAAGTAGCTTTTAATAAAAATAAACTTTTGAGATATATTTATGCCTGAATATTTTTGTCTTTGGTTGACACTCAAATCATCCACAAATAAAGAAGTGGGGGCTTTAGATCTCGGTAAGACCTGTCCCGAATTGTGGCTGAGAAAATATGATCACCAAACCTATAATAGAGACAATGTCCACTCTCGTCTCATCTGCTCTATTTCTCTAAATTTGTGTATGGCGATGTCTTTTATAGGACAGACCTGTGATGGCCGTTGACCGTAGATACCAGAACACTTACACTGTAATACATTATCTACTTTTGGAGAAAGATATTGGCTCTGGATATAATTGAAAGTAGGATTCAGCATTCGACTGGTGAAAATGAGAATAGGAAGTCATTTATGGCCTTTCTGAAAGTTTGGCTGAAGCCGAATAAAGTAGGGTAGAGGATATTAGAAGCAAGTAGGACAGGGCCTAATTTGACGGTACCATTCCGGAAATTGACAGGTTTGTTGAGAAAAAGGCATGAAAAATTCTGTCACGTTGGACGGCCTCTAGGATTGTTCCCAGAACATTCCAATTGATAAGCCAATCCATTTTCCTACAGCCTCTCGGTAGATGGGTGAATATTAGTTGTAACAAAGAAAATACGAATAATTCTTTTTAAATTGTTGTATTCTGTAGAACCTTAATTATTTCGTTGCAGAACTAAATCAATAAACTCTATAAATATTTAAGTTGATCAATGTAATTTTGAAAGCTAACAAACATCGTGTTGAAAAATCAGAGATTAACTAATGTACTCTATAAAATGGGTTGTAGAGCAATGGATGGATTAAAGCTAATGTGGATTTACATAAAATTACCGTATAACCGACGCGAAATACTTTCAAAAGACGCACTGATAGTCACGAACTGTATGAGTCATGATATATACGTATTATTATTATTATTACAAATTTTATATCCTTAAAAATCTAAATATTGACTAGCATCTAAGGGTTTTTAAACAAGTTATGTGTCTGAGTGATGATATCCTAGAAAAGGAATGAGGAAGATAGTTACGAAGGCCTGTATTGGTAATAGCATCCCATCTAAAACTGGAAAAACCTGTCGGAACGGTTGGCGTGTGTAGATCTATCTAAACTCATATTTATGGCCTAGGTGGTCGAGAGGTCTAGTGCGGTAGTCTGTCGGCCCAAGGATAGTGGGTTCGAATCCCACCTCGGACATGGATGTTGGTAAGTGTGTTTTAACCTAGGCTGTAAGTGAGATAAACGCATAAATAAAGGCACAATCGAATAACTAAATGTACTGTAAAAGTCGTAAGCTTAAGCTCTCGTCTCCCAACGTGTCTGTGCAGCGTGGGAGCAGTAGATCAATATTCTCATTCCGGGGAGTGGCCTCATCCAGTAGTGGATTGGGTATGGCTGTGATATATATATATATATATATATATATATATATATCGTTCTTATCGTAAGTTATCGATTTTTTCCTGACGGTGCAAAAATATGACATTATTTACTGGATAAGCTGATATTTTAGGATTTATAAGGAAAGACGTAAATAATACTCTATTGATCATGAGGCAATAATAATAATATCAATAATAATACTCTACATATTTATCTAAAAAGGGAAGTCCTGATTGACTGACATATCAACGTCCAGGGCAAACGGTTTAAGCTAGAAACGTGAAATTTGTACCGTACACAGGAGTTATGACGTAAAGCGCTACTTGTCCAGAATAGAAATGCACGTTTTCCGCGGGCTTCCATTCTGTTCCTTGTTTAATTTGCCTCGTCGTTGAATCGAAACAAAGTGTGGTATATAGGCAACAGTCTTTAACAAAATCATTCAACCTTTACTCCCTTGTCGTTGCAATATATACAGAACGCAATAAATCACGATTAGATAGAGGAAATACTTTTTTTGTTACAAGACTGAAGTATAGTGTACCATAGATCGTTTTTGTAAAACACTGTATTCCTCATTACAAGAATCAACAAGCCTCTATAGTCTGGTGGTTATCGTGCTCACCTTCCACGCATGGGTTTGCAAGTTCAAACCCTAATGGGAAACACTCTCTTTTCTTTAAAAGAAGAAAGATAATTGAGTTCATGAGTTCCACCCGTAGCGAACACTACATTTTCTTTTCTAAGTTTTAATTCAAATTACTATATTTTTCAAATAAAATATCGTTTAACGATCTACAATAAAATATATTGAAGTGGAATAAAAACTGTTTACAGTAATAAGAGATATATAATCAGAGAGTGTGCTCTACAATCTTGAATAGGACAGTTGATTACTTCATGGGGTCCACACGTCTTTCCCTTGTTGAAACGGATTGGAAATGTTAAAATATATATTTGGTATATCCTATTAATTCTTGATTACTTTCTAATGGTATAATTACAGAAAAAAATTGACGCAGGATTAAATAAAGAAGCTATTAAAGTTTGTGTTTTAAATGTTAGTTTATACTTCATTATTTAGTTTCCTACACTATGTTTGTTACCAACTGTTTTAAGCAATGCTGTAATTGGATTGATAAGATCAAGTTTCGGACCAGCTCTACCCTTCCTACCCGGTCTAATCCGGTGACCGGATTTCAGCCCGGGAACCTGGTGTGCAAATCAGAGTTTTAAATTATTTCTTTGTGTTTGAACAGTGTTTCTTTCCTGGGTGACTGGGACGGAGGTAATAGCCCCAGAACACGACAAATGTAACACCGAAGAATCCCAGATTATTAAGTTCCCGAACCGGGTCATTCAGATCAAATGTTTGGACTGCGACAGTTTCAGTGACCCGGTTTCAGCTCTTGTTGGGAATATTATCTTCAATGAAGTATTTGGTAGCAACGTAATACAGTAGCTGGTGAGTCATGAGTTTAAACCTCCTCGAAATTATATGTTTTCATCTTCAATAGGGAGAAGATTAAAACTTCAAAACCACGGGGTCAAAGCGTCTATTGTATTTGGAAAAGCAATACAGTCGAGACATTGAAAGAACTTTGGAGACAAGATTTCGCCTTTCACATCAAGCAATTTGGTTAAAGAGCTTTATTGAAGACAAACACATATGCATTTTGTGATCAACAAATCGAAAGGATTATGCTTGAAGTGAGGAGGACGAGGGGAAACACCGTTCTCTTACCTTCTTCATTTTAGATTTGGCATATCCCTACCTTTTTCTTACTGGGACTCATTGCCTACACTTTCCATAGGCAATCGCCGCCACTAGGCGTACCCTTACCTTTTCTAGCAGACTTCAGCAACCGTTCCCTTACCTATTCTGACCCACTTCGAGCACAGCATGCTGGCTTAGTAACCTGAACTTTGAACTACTTCATTTGAGGTCTTAAGTTCGATTCCTATACTACAATTTTGAGAATTCCTGATTAGGGTATAAAATAATAGGTTGTGTCTAGAGTAACGACGGTTTCTCGTCGTTGCTTTCAGTTTTTAACATCGAGGGTTAATTTACTAGAGCAGCGACGGAATATATTCCATTCTCGCGTAGCTTGAACTAGAAGTAACAACGAAAAGCGCTGGGCCCGGAAGTTGCAGTTTGGTCTTGTGGACAACGCGTCAGGAAGCTGATCCAAAGATCCCGGGTTCAAACCCTGGCGTTGACTCTTAGCATGTTTTTTTAAAATAAAAGTAAAGTGTTTTCGTTTTTTATGTAAATACACAAAAGGAAATTTAATAACAGTTCTGATTTACAATTTTAAAAGAGGTCACTAAAAACTAGGATGTACGTATATAAACACACCAGGGCAAGGGGGGAGGGTGCGTCAAAAGGGAGCTGGGCGGCATTAGCCGCAAGGGCGCGCAGCCCCCTGTTAGCTGTGGGCATATGCAAAATTACTGTTTACTGAAAAATTCTATGTACGCAAAGTTTTATGCCGTTCCGTCCCGTCGTTGCTTTTGCAAATTAACCTTCGAGGTTAATAGCTTAAAGCAACGGCGGAAATCCGTCGTTGCTCTAGGCGCGCCCAAAATAATACACTATTAATTCAACATTAATATATAGGTTAATAATATTGTAAATATATTTTGAGTCATATGAATGGAAGAGTTTTACTTCCTCTGTAAAGATGCGAATATAATTACCATATGCCAATAATGAGAAGGAATTTGTCAAAACGTTATATCTTTTCTTCTTTTAAAATCTTAGAAGAATAGACATAAAAAAGGGATATTTTAAGAAGAGATCAAATTGATTTTGAAGACTTGTGTGCTAACCTTCACGTTAGAAACAAATCTGTTCACCAGGGTTGAACTCACGAACTCAATTATCTTTCTTCTTTTAAAGAAAAGAAAGTGTTACCCATTAGGGTTTGAACTTGTAAACCCATGCGTGGAAGGTGAGCACGATAACCACCAGACTATAGAGGCTTGCTGATTCTTGTAATGAGGAATACAGTGTTTTACAAAAACGATCTATGGTATACTATACTTCTGTCTTGTAACAAAACAAGTATTTCCTCTATCTAATCGTGATTTATTGCGTTCTGCATATATTGCAACGACAAGGGAGTAAAAGTTGAGTGATTTTGTTAAAGACTGTTGCCTATATACCACACTTTGTTTCGATTCAACGACGAGGCAAATTAAACAAGGAACAGAATGGAAGCCCGCGGAAAACGTGCATTTCTATTCTGGACAAGTAGCGCTTTACGTCATAACTCCTGTGTACGGTATAAATTTCACGTTTCTAGCTTAAACCGTTTGCCCTGGGCGTTAATATGTCAGTCAATCAGGACTTCCCTTTTTAGATAAATATGTAGAGTATTATTATTGATATTATTATTATTGCCTCATGATCAATAGAGTATTATTTACGTCTTTCCTTATAAATCCTAAAATACAAGCTTATCCAGTAAATAATGTCATATTTTTGCACCGTCAGGAAAAGAACGAAACTTACGATAAGAACGATATATATATATATATATATATATATATAT
>JAGDQP010040616.1:0-17222 GCA_022664845.1 Lepisma saccharinum | reverse complement strand
CACGTCACTGAAGCCTCAGTGTGTTAACTGCAAGGGTGAGCATACGGCCTGGTCGCGTGACTGTTCGGTATTCAAAGAGGAAAAACGAATTCGCGAGCTCATGGTGATCGAGAAAATTTCTGCTGGTGATGCAAAACGTCGAGTACGAGAGTCTCAACGCACCCTTCCATCTGGTGCGTTTTCCACTGTAGCTGCTAGTCTACAAGTTAAAACTGTCTCGGTTACCACCCAGACAGTTGATGTAACAACTCAGACTGAGAGACCTCAACCTGATAAATCACCAAGACAACGCCAGGCCTCACAGCCTTATCAGGTTTCGCCGATACATCCTGCGAGACACATGTCTCCTGTGCAGTCTTCCAGGTCTCCACGGGCTGTATCTACTGTTCGTGCCAGTAAAGTCACACGCACTGGTCGAATGTCGCCACTAGCGACGAGCATCAAACGTCTCACTACTGTGCTTGCTACTCAGCTAGCACATCAAAATTCTCCACCTGCCCTTACTGCGCCGAGTTCATCCCTCAAATCAGATATGATTGAGGACGATCTGATGGACTCGGAGTATACTGTAGTCGGAAAGGGAGGGAAATTTAATAAACCTCGACTTAAAAGGTAATATTTTTCTTAATCTTCATCCCAATGGCTATGCTCCAATGGAATCTTAACGGATTTCATTCCCACTATGAAGAACTGCAAGTCTTGTTATCAGATCTTTCCCCTGTTGTAGTTTGCTTTCAGGAAACCAAATTTAAAACCACTGAATCTGTGATCTTAAAGCAGTATACGCTCTATCGCACAGATTTTCCAACTGATGGTCGTGCATGTGGCGGTGTTGCAATTGGTGTTGTTGACACACTGTATTCAACACCTGTCCACATTACTATGAACCTACAGGCGGTTGCTGTTCGCGTCCACCTTGAACAGCATATCACAATCCTGAATTTGTACATAACAAGGGAACAAGACTTTACGCTCCTTGACCTCCAGAACCTTTTGCAACAGTTACCCCAACCTGTAATTTTAGTTGGAGATTTTAATTCATATAATGGTATTTGGGGTAGTGTTCGTACAGATGTCCGCGGTCGAATCGTTGAATCGTTTATTGACGCCTCCAACTTAGTTTTATTAAATACTGGTGCTCACACACATTTTAGTTTGGCAAGTGGCACATACTCCGCGATAGATCTGTCTGTCTGCAGTGCAGTTGTTGCACCCATGCTGGCATGGCGTGTACATGACGATCTATGTGGTAGTGACCACTTCCCAGTAATTTTAGACTTTTTAAACCTTTATCAAGCACCACGTAAATTACCGCATTGGCATCTGAAGCGTGCTGACTGGACTAAATACGCCACTCGTGTCCAACTAGTTAATCAAGGGGATTTGCCCCTGAATGATTCGGTTGAGTACTTCAACCGTGAAATTTTACGAGCTGCCAGATGTTCCATCCCACAGTCTGGCCGAACGCCACGTCGGCGTTCTGTTCCCTGGTGGAACAATGAGCTCGAGGTAGCACGGCGACGGCGCAGTCGCGCCCTACGTGTGTTCAACCGATATCCTACAGCGGCAAATTTGAATGCAGTTCGACAGTCACAAGCTTATATTCGACGTCTCATGAAACAAACTCGGCGTACATCTTTTCGTGAATACGTATCTTCCATCAATTCACAAACGCCAATCCGAGACGTGTGGGAACGGGTCAGACGTTTGCAAGGCAACTGTCGCTCCGAGCCATTGACTGCTCTGAAGCACAACAATGTCTTGCATACTGACCCAGAAGAGATAGCTAATCTTCTTGGAGCAGCCTTCGCAGCAATATCCAGCTCCCAGCACTATAGTGCTAATTTAGTCAACATTAAACGACTGGCAGAGATAATACCTCTACGCTTCCCCTCGAATAATTTTGAATGCTATAATGTCTCTTTCACGGAGTGGGAACTTGAAACTGCCTTGCGGGATGTTAGAAACACATCCGCTGGACTGGATGATATTCATTATGAAATGCTGCGACACCTTCCCTCCCAAGGAAAGGTCTTCTTGCTAAATCTTTATAATCAGATCTGGAGGACTGATAGCTTCCCTCCTAGGTGGCGAGAAGCTATTGTCATTCCCATTCTGAAACCTGACAAAGATAAACTAAACCCCACCAGTTACCGGCCCATTGCTCTCACTAGCTGCGTATGCAAGCTATTTGAGAGAATGATAAACCGACGCCTAATGTGGTACTTGGAGCATAACAACTTGCTTTCCAATGATCAGTGTGGGTTTCGCCAATATCGCTCAACTGTCGATCATCTTGTCAGGTTAGAGTCTCTTGTTCAGAATGCATTTCTCCGGAATGAACACGTTCTTACTGTGTTCTTCGATTTAGAGAAGGCCTATGATACCACCTGGAGATATGGCATACTACGCCAGCTTCATGATTGGGGCATAAGGGGCCATATGGCCCATTTTATATCAAATTTTCTTCGCGATCGCTATTTTCGTGTCCGTGTTAGTGATCGTTTCTCAGAGCGTTATTTACAGGAGAATGGCGTACCTCAAGGGAGTGTGCTGAGTGTAACACTGTTCGCTATTGCAGTGAATAGTGTTATGTCTTGTATTCGCCCCCCTGTGCAAGGTCTTTTATATGTTGACGACTTGACAATTGTCTGTAAGTCTGCGAATATCAACCTCGCAGCCCGGCAGATCCAGTTGACGCTTAACCGTCTTGTTGACTGGTCACACCAGACTGGTTTTCGTTTTTCACCAACGAAGACAGTCTGTGTCCACTTCTGCCGTACACGAACTTGTTTCGTGGACCCAGATCTCTATCTTGGAGACAGACAACTCCAGTTCGTCCAGGAGGTACGATACCTCGGTTTATTATTTGATACCAAGTTAAATTGGCGTAGTCACCTTCGCCAAATTAAAATTTCCTGTACGAGAGCTCTGAATTTATTACGTGTTTTAAGTCATCCCACTTGGGGTACTGATCGTACAACCTTGTTGCGCCTTTATCGCGCACTCATTTTATCCAAGCTTACTTATGGTTGTCACGCTTATTCCTCTGCACGCTTTTCAGCGTTACATACGCTGGATAGTGTCATCATGCTGGAATTCGACTCTGCACTGGCGCGTATCGCACAAGTCCTGTGACCAGTCTTTGTGTTGATGCCGGTGAACCACCGCTCGCGATTCATAGGATGTCCTATGTGCTGAGCTATCTTGCTAAGATCTCATCTTTGGCAAGCAACCCAGCACATAACTTAGTGGTATACCCAGTCCAACGAGCCCTATATGAACGCCGTGGTCACGCTACCCGACCACTTGGCATCCGAGCTTCAGAGTTGTTGGAGAATCTGAATGCAGGCCGCCCAACTGTCTGTCCTGTCCGTTTTAGTCTCCGTCCGCCGTGGACACTTGCCCGCCCACGGATTGATCTTTCTTTGTCACATTTCAAGAAATCGGAGACCTCCATGATTGAATTCCAGCAACGTTTTCTTGCGTTGCAGAGTCAGTACCCACGTTTTTTATCAGTTTTTACCGATGGATCCAAAACAGATGAATCTGTTGGATGTGCGTTTGTTGTAGAAGGGGAAGCCCGTCAATTTTGTCTTAACCCCAAAGCCAGTATTTTTACTGCTGAGCTATATGCTCTTTTAAAGGCTTTGGATTTTAGTCTTGTTCATGGTTTCAACCGCATCCTTGTTTGTACAGATTCGAAGAATGTTGTTCAAAGCCTCGACAATATGTATTCGAAACATCCGCTCGTGCAAGATATTCTCTGTAAGACACACGCCATCTGCTCTGGTGGTGGTGAGGTTGTCTTTTCGTGGATACCAAGTCATGTTGGTATCCATGGCAATGAATTGGCAGACGAAGCTGCTCGTGAGGCCTCTTTAGGAGCTAACATTGATATACATCAAGTCCCATTTCAGGACATGATGATATATTATAAGCAAATTACACGGAATGAATGGCAGCGACGATGGGATGACGTAGCTGCGAATAAATTGAAAGAAATTAAATTAACAGTTGCTCCATGGAAATCATCTTGCCGAGATAGTAGGCGAGAAGAAGTCCTTTTATGTCGTCTACGTATAGGACACAGTCGCCTAACACACGGATATCTGTTACGACGATTGGATCCACCACGTTGTAATAATTGCAATGTGGTTTTAAGTATTCGTCACGTCCTTTTAGATTGTCCCGGCTATAATCATCTCAGACAACGTTATAACATCCCCAATGACATGGCGTCATTGTTAGGGGATGAACCAGGTATGTTGCGAAAAGTTTTTAGTTATATCCGTGAGACAGGATTATCTCCGTCTCTCTGAGATGATTATGTCACATAGCTGTTATGTTTTATGTAGTATTATTTTATTTTTGTGAAGGCCTATTTACAGCCTTCACATTTTTACCTTTTATGCTAAAGACCATTTACATCTTTAGTTTTTACTACGATTTTATTTTTCTGAAGAGCTTATATCTTCATCTTTTATATGCTTTTATTATTTTAGTTAACAGCTATTTTTAGACGTGACAAAGATAAGGGGCTTCCCCCGTATCGGGACGGGCGTAAGCCATAGTGCTGTTACCACCCATAAAATTCATTTTATCTTATCTGTGTAAAAACTGTACCTACACCTTCCAAAAGTTTGACTTTACACTGTCCCAAACTGAAAATCCTAGCGGAATCCTTATCCCTAAAAAATAAGATATTTGGGAAGAATTGGTATAAATTTAGACGTCATATTTGAAGTAGTGGAACTTTAATAACTATAATACCTTGACATCTCGTATTTTATCCATCCCCATTTACCTTCTCTATTCCACCTCGTTTTAATTTACCTATATAAGTCGAACGTTGTGAAATAAATAATTCGATAATTTGAAGTTTTGTTGTTTTCTGCATATGTCTAAGAAGGATCATAGGCACTTTTTCCTAAATACTTAAAAAAGATAAATAGTATTGCAGAATTAAAGAGTAATATGAGTAAATATATGTTACTTTGAAAATTAGTATGCCAAATGTAACTAAAACGAATTATCAAATAAAAGCAAATATTAGGTGGTATAGGATAAATTTCAAAAGGTTAAGATACAGCACAATCATCTCAATTACACACTAAAAAGTCTATTTAGTATTGGATTCAGTACTTCTATGTGGAATACCTCTGTAGCTGTCCGACAATGAAATATAAAACGCAAACAGCTGTTTTATACTTATGTGAATGCCCTTACCTGTTGTAAATTCTTCGTCAGTACCGTTTTTAATATCACCCATTTTAGATTTCTGCCTCAGGAGTTTCTTTTCTTTAATTACCTAAAATGAAGAAAAAGCACAATGTCAGAAAAGATCAGAATGCTTATCTCACCAAACTTCATTAGTCCAGTTGGGGAGGGATAGGAAGCTCAATTATTTTAGATATGTTCCCTTACTCCCCTAATAATTATGGATCCATAATAATATTCCTTTCTAAGATATTTAAAACACATTCCCATATATCTTAATTCAAAATAAATTTTAATTTTATAAGGCTTTCAGGCATCTAGGGCTCAGGACGTAATAGAGAAGGTGAAATGATGCGGGAAGGTGTTGGCCAAGGCCTAAGTTGAAGGTACAATCCCGGCATTTGCCTGGTCAGACTGACGAAAATCTTAAAAAAGAACCTCAGTTAGGATGGTCAGTCGCTGGAATTAAACATACGACCTCCAGAATGCTAAGCCAAAGCTGTACCACTTTTTTTTTACAACTGTTTATTGAGATAAAGAAAAAATACGTGAACAGGCTATCAAAGATTATATAATACTTGATGCACAAAAATCTAGTACTCAATTGACTTCCTGATTTATAACTTCACCTTCTAACATATTGGTAAACATCTGGGTAATAACTTGATTCTTCTAGCGGTCAGAATATTGAATAAGACACTAATTATAGAAAAAATTGTACTGCATTTATTGTTGATTTATAAATATGAATGGCTACATCAAAAATTCCTCCTTTACGAGGGAAATATTTAAATTCTGGTCTACTTACTATATTTTCAATTATACATGATGTATTTAGCTGTCGAGCAATACGTGAAAGAATTTAAGAGAAACATTCCACACTATATTATTATGTTTTTGACACCTTGCTAACCTTTGTTCTAACGTATCAAGCTCTAAATATTTTAAACCAATTTGGTTTAATATCATTCCTTTTTCTTTTAATACTATCATTGTGAAATATATTCGATTAACTATGTGGTACACTAAATGTTGTGTGTTGTAAATTGGTTCATACTGTAACTAAGAACTATTACACCAGACTACCCTCCAATTTACCTCAGGATATATTTTTTCTATTCCACTTTGTTTATCTGTTTGTCGGTCAAGAAGTATGTCATATAGTTGTTTTACCGTATAATTTTCAATTTGATCTTTCTCAATTAGAGCATAAGTGATGGTAATGCAATGCCTCTCCAAGATATTTAACAAAACGACGCCATCATTGAACATTTAAGGGCGCATTCAAGTCTATACAATGTAATGCTCTCATTAGTAATCGACAGGAAAAAGATTCATTTGCAATACACAAAATTTTGTGTTCTACTTAACAACGAAGCTTGGTTTCGTAATTGTAGGTTTTTCAAGTGTATTCCACCTGCGTTTACTAGTAAATAAAGTGTTGATCTTCTTATCTTTAAACAATTAACTTTGCAAATAAAACATCCAATAAATTTATTTACTAAGTTCCAGTCTTTCATTTGAAGAGTTAAAATTTGTAACAAATAAATTGATTTACTTAAAAAATAACAATTTAAAAATGTAGCTAGGCAGAAAAGATTGTAAGAACAATTTTGATATTTTGCCAACTCATCATCCAACCTCTTGCTTGTGTATTCACTTAAATGGTTTCTTGAATGATTTTACACCAATTGATTCCTTGAATCATTATGCTATCAGTAATATAAAAAAAAGGCTGAACTCTTGTTCAGGACCTTTATCCTTTACCAACACGCTGGTTTTCTGCAAGTTAACATTAATTCCAGCTGTATTACCAAAATTGATCAAAATATCTAACATAATATTCGCTTCCTGACTAAAATAAAATAAATTTATTTAAAAATATCTCATCTACGTATGACAAGGCCTTAAAATTATAATTATCACAATGTAATCTACGTGAATGACGTACACGAGAGGCATCATTGCTATCTTCTTCTTGTTATCCATAAAACAAATTTATACATTTTTGCTGACCTCTTTTATGTTCTTTTTCAACATGAACATATTTATGCTTTTCAAAATGCCAAAATTTTCATATTCACGCCTCTGCTCTTTTTACTATGCAATTTTGTTAGCAACGCTTCGACCTTTCTCACTTAGGGCAACCATTGTATTGTTAGGGCTACTTAACAATTTATTATATTCATCTAACAACTGATAATAAAATGATATTTGTTCGTTTCACATTTTTACATGATTTGTAAAAAAAATATTCATGTATTAAAGCTTTGTTCGTAGCCACCAATGCAAAATATTCGAGAATGATTTACGTTCTTGACTCTGCAAGAACATATTTTTAATTAAAGTAACATAATTTACATATATTAACTAAGAAGTGTTGAGTGTCCACATGAATATCAAATTAATTTTTTGTAAAGCTCTGATTTCAAATTTTACAATAACGCATGAATGTCAGAGAACACAAGATGCCCAATTCTCACTTCCTTAAATTGTGATGTTAAATTAGGAGTAGAATATAATACATCCAATCTACTAGACCTTGATGATAAAAATATGTGTTGCTTGGAAGTTCTGGATTAGCAAAGCACCATGATTCAACTAAGTTAAAAAAAAGTGTAACCTAGTTTCTTAAAGCATTACTATAATTACCGAAGTAAAATCCTCACTGAGGATAACTGCATTCTCCATTCCAAATCACTGAAAAGGTATGTAATGTTTGCAATTCAGAAGCATCTCCATTATGGAAAAAATCTTCCCGCTCTTTTTATAATGAATATGTACTATTTTTCAATAAAGTAAATCCCACATGCTGGCGGCGCTCGAATACAATTTTCCAACTATGAAAAATTTACAGTGCATATGCACATATTACTTGTATTACTTGCTCAAGAGGAATCATTACGATAGGAATTGTCACCTGACAGCATCAAAGTTACATTTTCTCTATATATACATTTCCGACAACTTAACGTACTTCACAGAGAGTTTAAGTTAACGAAATCGTGTTAGCGTTCTGCGTACGTTACTTTCCGTGAATCGCTCGTTACATTACAGTTTCAATCATTCGTACTCGGTTTATTTTGATACCTGTGTTTAGTTTTTATTTTCCAGAATGCCTCTCATACATGGCAGTCATAGCTAGATAAGACAAAGATAACATAAGTTCTATTCGGTAATCATAATAAAAGAGAAAACAAGGTCAATATGTAAAAATACGTGGAAAATATAAGATAATCTTTCCGTAAGGGTTGTCGTGGCGGAGTGGTTAACGAGCTCGCCTTCTAGGCTAAGGTTTGTGAATAAGATGCCCACAAGTAGTATCTCTTTCTTGCAAGCGAATCGTCTTCCATGACTCTACAGCCCAAGTCGGGTCTGGTTTTTCAAAGAAGTTGCCTCCATCTCTTCCTCGTTTACTGGACTGCATCTAATTTCGAATCCCCAGTAATTTGTACGAATCTCTTTTATACTCCGTCTTCCCACCTTTTCTTCGGTTTATCTTCTGGTCTTTTCTTATACATCCTGCCTGTTAATGCTTTCTTTGTTATTCTATTGATATTTATCCATTGTAGTCTTCTTAATTTGACGTCTGATTTCTTATATAGCTCATACAATTTTGCATTGTATCTGCTTTTCCACTGATTATTCTGTTTAACCGGTCCGAAAATTTTCCGCTCAAAGGTGTTCATTCTGTCTGCATCTCTTTGTGTAAGGGACCATATATCACCTCCGTACTGGATCACTGGTTTAATTATTGTTTCATATAGTTTAGTTTTAGTGCTCCTGTTTACATCTTTGTCTTTCATAATTATTTTTTGACTT
The DNA here is from genome assembly GCA_022664845.1 of Lepisma saccharinum. Lineage (NCBI taxonomy): Eukaryota > Metazoa > Arthropoda > Insecta > Zygentoma > Lepismatidae > Lepisma > Lepisma saccharinum. The sequence continues at coordinate 8,180 of JAGDQP010040616.1, read as the reverse complement.
ACTCTTCTTTGTATTTCTTTCGATTGGTCGTTTCTATTCGTGATTAATGTACCTAGGTATGTGAACTCATCTACGTTTTCTATTTGGCAGTTTTGTATTTGTAGAGTATCTCTTAGTTTGGTGGTTGCGTATTGGTTGTTATGTCTTGTTTGAACCATTTTTTTCCTTTTCCTTTTATTTATTTTTAGTTCTATTGCTTCAGCTGATCCTTCTAGTTCCGCGTCGACGTTTGCTACTGTATTCGCAGTTTTTCCAATTATATTGATGTCATCAGCATATGCAAGGATTTGTGCGGTTCTTGACATAATGGTTGGTGATATGCCTATATTTATTTTCATTATCACGTATTACAGTGCCAGGTTGAACAGAACTGGTGTCATTCCTTCTCTTTGCTTTAAACCTTGTATTATTTCAAATGAGTCAGTCAGTTAATTTTGATCTGTGCCATCGTCTCTGCTTTTGTGGATCTGACTAGATTTCTTATTTTTCGTGTGCTTCCAGTTCTCGCATTGCTTTCATCAGCGTATTTATATGTATGCAATCATATGACTGTTTAAAAACTATAAATATCTCCAAGTCAGTAACTTTCAGTGTAGTTTGCTAAAGGTTAAAGTCAGAGTTTCGATTTTAATTTCTACAGATGTATTATTGATTTAGAAATAGGATACATACTGCTACTCAAAATTACCACTGAAGTATAATAATATAAAAAATTACAAAATGTGTCCGAAGTTACTCCACTAGTCGGGGTAATTTCGGACACATAGCACTTCAGTTATTATCCAGTTTTTTCCTTACTATAGTGCAATTTCGGACGATGAAATATGAAAAAATAATAATTCACGTAAAGTTAAATCACAGGACCATTTACCACCATAGGGAATGTAAGCAGAAAATAACTTTCACGGGCTGTTACGTTCTGTATCAATGAGCAGGATACCATTATCTTTAAACGAATGCGAATAGCAACGTCAAAGTAGTGTGCACACCTGTTTGGAACAGGATAATGGTACCGTTTGATAAAGAGAGAAACGATCTTTAGTATGTGATAGTTATTTTTGATTAACATTCCCTCAAATGTGAACAATTCATGTAAAACAAAAACGCGGGAAATGAGGGTTTAATCTGAAATTAGACCTACATACACAATGTTAAACTAAACAGGTTACACCAGGCTTAAATAGTACATTTGCACATACTTTATCATTCTGTTTTTTTTTGTTTTGTTTTTTTAATTTATGAGCAAACGTTTCTTCATTTTACAGAGCACATGTTCTGAATTACAAAACACCCCGCTTAAAATGAATATTCCCTCCTTTCTTTAGGCAATGGCAATACTCTATGAATCTGGTCCTTTGTTATTATATCTTCATCGTCGATGTCTGGAAAGGCAAACATCTTTTTACCTCTACTTTTATAATTACACGGCATTGCCCGAAGTTATCCCGGCCATTTCTATTATTCCAACAAACGCGATAGTATAGCACCATGCATTGTATAACTCTGGAATAGAGAACTGAATTCCCTTTCAGATGAAACACGAAAGCCATGGCAGGACGCACAGGCTCGCACAACTACCAGTCTTGTTTGCATAGTACAAAGTTTCCTCCAAAAGCCGGAACATGAAAAACGACCGCCAACTATGAACCTCGGAAAACTACAGTGATTTGCAGAGATGGGATTGTTACAGGTTATAGTATTATCGAATATAATTCTTCCGCATAAACAGGAAAAGAAAGCAAAATTATTCCTCATGATAAACGGTATATTTTATTTACAAATGTATCTCTCTGCCGAAGTTACTCTGGATGTCCGAAATTACCCCAGTTAACTGTATATATTTGGTCTAATGTTGATCTGTTTCTTCTGAATTCTGCTCCTATTATCCTTTCTGGATATTCCTTTAACCGCGTATTTAAAATAATTAGTAAACTTTGTACCCCGTATTTAGTAAAAATATGCCTCTGTAATTGCAATCATGTTTGTTTCTATTCTTGTAGATTGGACAGACAATACTGCTATTCCTTTCTCTTGGTATTTGCGCCTTTTTCCAGATATCTATTATTAAATCATGTATGCTTTCTATTACTTCTTTAGCCCATGTTGTATGAATTCTGCTGTAATTCCTTCTGTTCCTGGTGCTTTGTTTTTTTTAGTTTCTTTATCGCATCTCGTATTTCCTCTAGCTTTGGTAGTCCTCGTCTTCCTTCTCCTCCGAGTTATTCTCGCCCTCCAGAGTTCATTTTCCTCCGCATCTGCGGGTTGGTTGAGTAGCTCACAGAAATATTGTTTCCATCTCTTTTTGATGTCTGTTTTGTTTCCCAATAAGTTCCCATCTTTGTCTCTATACATGTCTGTTCTTGGTTTCAACCGCTGCTTTATATTTTTATTTCTGTGTATGCTTTGCACTGATTACCTTGTTTGAATTCTTCTGTGTTTATATAATTCTTGTTTACCCACTGCCTCTTTTTCTTTCGGCATGTCTTGTCAGCTTTTCGTTCCAGTTTTTCTTATTCTGCTCTTTTCTGTCATGTGTTTCTGTTTGCGCATTCCTTGTACTTTTGATTTTTCCCCTGGATAGCTTCCCTACATTCTTCATCGAACCAATCTCTCTTTCCTTCAGTTTTCTCATAACCGAGCATCTCTCTGGCAGTTTCTTTTACAATATATTGCATTATATTCCATTTATCATCGGTACTTGCTTCATCCATATTATTTCTTCTCTCTGGTATTTTTTTTACTTCGCCTTCGTATTCCTTGGCTACTCCGGTGTCCTTAGATTTTGCTTGTTGATCTTCTTTGTTCGCTGTTTCCCTTCGTCATTTCGTCCTGCTATTCTGCATCTGTATTTTAGTTTCACTATGTAATGGTCTGAGTCACTAATTGCTCCCCGGTATGTCCTAACGTCTAATATGTTGGTTTCTGCTCTTTTATGTATTGTGACACGATCTATTTGATTGCATGTTTTCCAACTCGGTGATCCCCATGTTTCTTTATGTATGCCTTTATCAAGGAAACATGTTGAACTTATTCTCATATTTTTGTTCATAGAGAAGTCTATGAGTCTAGTACCATTATTAATGCTGCTTCCATGTAGACTGTGTTTTCCTATTGCTTCCTCATATTCGTATTGCTTCCTTCAGTTGGTGCATATATGTTGATTATACAGAGGTTGAAGAATTTTGTTTTTATTCTTAGTACTGCAATTCGTTCGTTGTGTGTCTCAAAATCTAGAATGGTTTGTTTTAGTTTCTTGTCTACTATGAAGGCTACTTCTTCTTCGTGACTGTTCGAATCCTATCCACTATATACTATTGTGTGTGATGCTGTATCCATAATGGCCTTTCCCATCTACCTTATTTTCTGCATTGCTGTTACTTGTACTTTGTGTTTTATTAGTTCGGTTTCTGAGTTTCTTTGTACCCCTGGTTTATATTAATTTCGAACATTTCAAGTTTCAATACTCAACTTCTTGTTACGTAGCCTAATCCTTTTCCGAGTACCCGATCCCTTCAGAGGCTCTTATTGGAAATTCGTAACAATGTTTTTACCGGGTGCAGGTTGTTGGCCTGTTGCCCAACCCCAGCTACGTTGGAGGACTTCCGATTTTCTGTCAGAGTTTACTCCCTAAGTCTACTTTTCAGAATTTAGGGTGCCAGACACTCGGTCTTACCCTCTCTCGTGTGAGAGTAGGATTTGTTTGGCAGAGCTGATCGTGTTCCAGTGAAAATGTCAAGATTTGTCATATCCTTTAGTAGACATAGAGGATAGCCTTGATGTTCATACGAAACATTTACCCCTCTTTTCAAGCGAATACTTGAAAACATATAGAAAATCACAAACATCCTAAGAGAAAGGAAACTTACGGTAATCTCAATCCGCACACTGTAACCCAGTTTAATGTTGAACAAAATACAAACATATTCACTTCCAATTTTGGCCAGAGGAAGGTAAGAACAACAGCTATTCGTGTTCGCTCGTATCTCTTGAAAAAGTTTGTCATTAATTAGTAGATGGCGCTGTCTTTAGCAAGTACTTCGACTCGTGCGACTAATAAAAGCGATTTATTTTCGAATTCCGTCTTGACGTTGCCTTTTTCCTGCATTTTCGTTTCTATGTTTGATTCATTTCACATTACAAATTTGAATGATTTTAGATTTTCATATCATTTTTTTTTTTAATTTTTGATTTTATTTTCTATTGATTTAATTTAATGAACTATGCGTAAAAATATCGTTATGCTTGTTTGTTAATTGGCAATATTGAAACCGGGAAGCCCTCATATATCGGACATATTTCGCAAGGTTGCAACACATCTTCCAAATTAACTCCTTAAACAGTGGTGGTGATTAGCTATTGTAAGTAAGGAGCAGATATTTTAGGCTGGATTACTTAACTACAGCGCAAAATTTATTACATTGGAAATGCGGAAATGAAGAAAAGTTCTTAACAGAAAATATCTGTAGAATAATTTTCTTGATCTTTATTTAGAAAAACTGTTCAAAATAAAATAAAACTTTACAGTTCCACGCACCCATTTTTTTATTTTATTTTTTTAACAGAAATGTAATATAGGATTACAAGAGCATTACGAATATCGGATTTATCTGCGAAATTTGTCTGGAATGCTGACGAAGACTTACTCGGAGAACACAATGAGTGATACTATGGAAAGTGTAATTGTCTTATGTTTTCTGAAAGGACTTAGTGAGTGAAGTCATCCTTTATCAAATTTAGTTGTGCATTTTCAAGTTCTGTGAAATGCGGAAAGAAAAACCTGAATAAACATCGTATAATGATAACGGTGTAAGAACTCATCGGAATTGAAGATCCCTTAGTGTAGCTCTCATGGCCAAGCAGTTTTAAGAACGTGGCTACAGTAGAGGTTTCAGTACGCATGGCTTCGAATTCCGGAATTACCATCTTCTTCTAACCTTTTATCAGCTACATCAGAATGTTCAGTTTTTGGTTTCTACAAATTTCAAATGGTGTTTGCATTTGAAAATAACGAATTATGGTGGTATTAATCTGGAATTGCAAATGTTTCGTAACAAAGAAGAGAAAAAAAGGCAAGTCCCGCAATATATTTTATATCGAATGATTCTTTGGAGATTAGGTTCATTGCCCGTTTTCTCTATATTTTTTCAGAATAAACTATCCCTCGTAATCCCTCTATACATAAAGCTCGAAAGTTAGGCTATAGTGCACAGTTTATATTTGAATAGGTTTGTTACAAATATTTACTTCTTGGTGCTCGTGGACACGGGTTCGATATTCTGGGGGACTATTGAACGGAGTGGTTCGGAATCCACTGTACCCGAAACCATTAAGTTTCGTCCTTAGAGGCTCAGATGTTCATTTTGGTCGACCATAAAAATTATTATTCATGATGTTCATTAATAATTGTCGTTTTTCTGCATTGTGTTTATTCATTCTGAATTATAACATCATTCTCATTTGCTCATTAATGCCACCACAGTTTGTTTAATTTAAATGTAAATACCATTTGCAATTGGTAGAGAACGAAATTTGAACGTTCCGACGTAGCTGGGAAAAAGTAATAGCTGCGGTAGTTCTGGGATAAGAAGCCATGCACACGAGTCACAAAAGTACGATATAGTCCAGTCTGTAGGGGGTCGGAACCTAGGAAAAATTAGTAACATTTTGAAACTCGGAGGATAACATACTCTTGTCTTATGTAGTATAAACTATCGGTATGCTTCAGAGGAGTAGTTATACAAAGTTGGGGCAAGCTTAGAGAAATCAGACCTTCACCTGGAATGATAGATTACGGGCCGTAGCAGGGTAATATTTTCGGATACAGTTAGTCCCTTTTACCAAATACAGCCTTACCTTGGAACTGATAATTACCTTTCTTACATTCTATCATACTGAGACAATCACTGGGCTAACAAAACATTTCATATACTCTTGGTATGGTACAAGGTTATACAAGCTCTTGTCAGAATCTGTGAAATAATAAGTACAGATATATCTATCCTAACCTGCAATTCAATGTGCTATTCTCCAATCTCAATTATTACTCCAAACTTTAACATAAAAACACCAGATTATGATAGTTGAACTCTAGTAACCTGACCTGCTAAGAAGATTAGATGTTCAGTCTGTATTGCTGAATAATTGTTTATAATATGCACTTCATTCCTACGGCACTGTTTTCCCTACCAAGATTGGAAAGTTCCTAGCACTGCCGTTGTCATCTCTGACGACAAAAGTTCTTAGTTCCACTCGAGTCCATGTGCTCTTATTGATGTCACTTCTGAACAAACACCTTGCAAGATTTTATAAGTCCAAAAATTGTCCGAAATTGTTCTAAGAGCACTTTTCAAAACTAGTAACCGAAATGACTAAGTTCACCAAGACTGGGACTCTAAAAATGGCTGTCTTTGTGCGGCGGAACACTTAAACATAGTAGAGCGAAGTTTACTGATCGAAATCACTGACACAAATCCCATCAAAAGAAGGGGAAACAGTTGGTTTTATATTTTGGGAATTTGGCTTGTTGGGTCTTGCCTTGATTTCACAATATCGATGCAACTTTCAAAGGTTAGTTACCTACTTGTGGAAATGTGAAATGTGGATTGAAGGGTTCTCAGAATAGAAAATATTCTACTGACTTGTAATTTTAGATATGTTCCAATTTACTGGTGTTAATCTATCAAAAGTGGATGAAGGATTTTGAGTGACTATCAATAAAGGTAATAATGGGTACAACATACTGGGATTGTCTCTCTCAAATGTTTCACGTGGAAACCACGCAAATGTTGATTATTACACGTAATCAGATGCTCTTTACGTGGTTGATTAGGTGTTCCTCGTATAGAATTGTCAATACATTTTATTTTACACATGAGAAATGATTTATTTCTGGTTTTCTTCCGCAAGTGTTTGAGTAATTCATATTGCGTATCGTTCTAAGAAAAGCAATCATGCTTTTTCTTTTTACGTTCTTGTTATTCGCTTGCATCGTCTGTCTGTGAGAATGGACAAGAATGACATATAGCTAATCCCATTATTGGTCCGCCAGTGATCTGATGCAATGTTATCCAGGCATAATCTTATCAACCCATTTATTTTAGTCATAACTTATAATTTAATACGACCTCTTATAAAATAGCAATGAAAATTATAAAATAAATCAATTTTAATTTCCCAATTCTTCCTAATTAAATATTGATCCGACAATAGTAATAAACTAAAGGTCCCCGCATGTTCAACTTTTGCGTCGTCGAATATGGCCGGCGTATCCAATATGTCGGACCTTATTTAGACCAATTGCACTTTTTTCTTCTTGTTCGTCTTGCAGTGAATTCTAGAGTTTTGAATTCTCTAATATTTTTCTTAAACAAAACTACATTTATTTCAATGAAATGTCCACTTGAAAGTGGATACAGGTTGAGTAACACCCATACCCATCCCAACCACCCAACCATTGCGGAAACAGTGTAAGTGTACAAGCAGACAGTGTGAAGTCCATTATACAGCCTCCCCCATTCTCTGGTCATGAGTGAGTGAATTGTTATTAACGTCCTAAACTGGCTGTAGATCTTCTGAGGACGGGACATAAGTTTGATACAGTGGGTTCCGAAAGGACCCTGTCGAGAATTGGAATCCGTCACCACACACAGAAAGCGAACTTATAAATCTCTCGGCCACACCGAGATCCCATAATCCGGTCATCTCGTTCAATGTTCTTTACCTTACAAGTCAAGTTAAGGATGATTTTAAGCAGTTTTTAGTTTTATTTAGCATTATTAAACTTGTCCTTTAATGTAACGCAATCTATCATTTTTTTACTAATTGTCGGGTAGGAGCAATAGGGCTCTTCCACATCATTTTCAATCAGGCCATGATACCCTCACCTCAGATTTTGATGAAACGTTGTATGTTTTATCCTTTCATATAGGTATATGAACATACAGGATTCATTCTATTTTCACTTGGTTTTCACTTTATTTTCATTTAAATATTCGCCAAAGATGGCGTTTTTCCTATTCCTCGGTTGGTATTTTTCATCTTTATTTATTTACCACTAATTTCTGACGATGTTAAATCCATGTTTGATTATTATCTGCAGTTAGCGTACTTCCATCACTAACTAACTCCATGATGACTTACAGAACTCACAAGTCCATCGCCGCAGTAACAATCATTCGCTA
>JAGDQP010040615.1:369-17222 GCA_022664845.1 Lepisma saccharinum | reverse complement strand
AATGAATGAAAATCTAGTGATATCAAATGAATTGGTTTGATATGAATTGTTGATGTGAACAAACAAATGAATTCAATATATATATTAAATTCTTTATTTTATTGTTGGTTTTCTTTCAGGACCATATATTTTGTTTTTAACTAGGGTTGCACTTGTGGAAACATTGGTTGAAAATTTGTGTATTTTAAGTGCTTTGTCGCTACCGGAAGCTGTGAATATTATGTCTCGGCCTCCCATGTAGAGAAAATTTGTTTATGTTAATATGTTTTGGTTTTCCTGCCCCAGCCAGAGCAGGAAATTATGTGTTTATTAAAATAACTTTTTGTTCTAATGTATTTATTGTGAAAACAAGACATGATGAAATTAAATTTTATGCTTCTTAGGTAAGAATGTATTGGCATGTATACTTTAGTTTGAATGAGGGACAATTGCAAGTCCGTACACGAGGTCACATCGTACACATCATCAGGTCCGTACATATCATCAGAAGATGATTATGTAACCGTGTTCGGATGATACCTTAATAAATATCCTGGTTGCTACCTTTCTCATTAGGTGAATGCCTGGATGGTACCTTAATAAATATCCTGGTTGATACCTTTTCCATTAGGCGAATGCCTGGATGAAACTTTTTATAAATGCCCTGGAAATAACCTTTGGCATCAGATGAATGTCCTAGTCGATTGTTATTTGTACTTGGGAAGGTAAAGGCGTGCGACTTTATTTTACTTTGAGCTATAGGACAAGAAAATATGAAACCCTGTTTACGGCACGTGCATCATACATAGAAAGCAAATGCGTTGAAACTGCCTAAAGAAATAAAAAATATATATCTGATTGAAATGTAACATACGCTCCTACCTGGAAAGCGAACCTCTTTGAGATTTTATCTGTCTAAGCAATGGATTATCTTAATCTAGTTGGTATGAATGGGACATACAGTTTTTTTTGGTAAAGTGATATGGGATCATTGCACTTAAGCGGGACTTGAATCCGTGACCGCGAGCACGAAAAGCGAGCCTCTTTGAGATGGCCTAAGCCACTGAGTTGATAAGGATGAGACCTTATAACATTGAATATAATCTGACAGGATTTGATTGTGTGTAGAATAAGAGCACAGTTTGAGATATTATACTGCCTAAAGAAAGAAGGGACCATGTGAATAAAACACACGTTTACGTGTACTACTTGTGTTAAGGTCTAGAATTGATCTAAGAATCCCTGGATGATAAGGCAGTGAACCTTATCACTGACAACGGAGGACGCATTTTACTATGACGAGTTGAATGTATGCCATAAATAAGTTTGGAAAGAAGACTTGAACAGTCTATGTCCTTGCCAGGACTCGAGCCCTGGACCTATGAGTTATTAGGGCAAAGCCTTACCCGTTAGGTTTGATATAACTACTAAGATATAACTATTACAATGAATGAAAGTCGTCAGATTTTTAATAAAATAAAATAGCAGATGTTTAAAGAAACCATATCTCATGATAAAAATCGAATGTAGGTCTTGTTGGGTTATAAGCTGGAAAAAGATTTGTTTACTGTTTTCATGGGAAGGAAGAATCTTTGACTGGCAGGGAATTAATTATCTGTTTATTTTAAAGACAAGGGAAGAAGAAGAAATAGTTATAATCTTATGGAAGTAGTGGACATTTTCCTAAGTTGAAATTCCTAATTACATACTAGATCGTGCGTATATGAAATTTCTGATTAAATGAGTATTGGTTTTTCCTTACCAGGTGGCCGCTTAGTAGAATATGCATTGTTAAAATGCTTTATGAATTATTAAAGGAATTGAATCAATGTAGCTACAACAGAACCGTACGGTGTTTATGAACTATATGCACTTGTTAGAAAAAAGACAAATAGGGTTAATACCAACCGGTGTAAATGTTTTTCGGAGACAGACACCCCCAGTTTTAATAAATTAACCTTTTCATTGTTCGAATGTAGTTCCCTCCAACTATCATTTAAGTATTTGCCTAGCAATGCCACCAAACTATTTTATTGATTCAACTCTTTCGCATCCGTAATGATATGGTACGACAAATATCTGTTTATAGGCTATCTTCCTTAGCACTTGACATTCAAACCAGAACATTGAATACTAAAATGTTTTTATTTATTTATTTTGATCTTTGTTAGAAACAGATTAAAGTAGCTACAGCCTGATCTTACGCTATTTATACACGATATGCACTCCTCTCCTGATAGTGAGAAAGAAGACATGAAAAGTTGATAGCGACTTGTATAAGTGCTTTTAGAAGCCGGACGATTGAATTTTAATAACTTAACTGCCCCCAATGTTAGCAATATGGAATTATATCTTATCTTGCTCGAAGCCTTTTAACAAGAGAGGAAAGTGAATCGCTGCACTGAAAAACTAAGATTTTGAACCCGTTAAATTATTAGGAATGTAGACCGCAGCATCATTTAAGTAATTCCCTAGCACTATTACCAAGATATTTTCTGTACTTTGTTAAGAAGTATTTTCCATACCTTGTTAACTTATTTCACTGATATATTCAGACACCTTACCTTGTCAACGAAGTCACGCCACTACAAACAGCTTGAGTATGGTCGCGATGCGACTCATTTTGTCGGTAAAGGAAACAAGTATCTTTCGATGGAGGTTTCCTGGCACAGGAATTAGCAACCACACAAGATGAACGAATTATGTAAACACATCACACATATAAACTTTGCCACTGAGAAAGAGCGCCCCCGCTACTCCGCAATGAGTATAATGTATGTGTTGTTTATATTTCTTCATTGTGAAACAGAAAGAGAAAGAGAAAGAGAAAGAGCAGGAAATTCGATATGTAAAATACTAGATTGTCTTTTATTGCCACCTTTAAAAATTGCATTTTATAGGAACCTTCAGCATCATTGTAGGAAAAGGGAGGGATAGGAGGAGGGAGAGGGAGTGACTGCTTTTACGAAAAAAAACTGCTGTTTATGAATGTATTAAATTTTCAGCTCGTAGCATCTTTACACATACCAGTTGCAAGTAGTGAATCCAAGCTTTTCAAATTTTGGAATGAAAGGCTTCAATTATTGTAATAAATAATTGACCCTAACTGCTGTGTTAGGGTGTTGACCCTAACTGCTGCAAGCAAAACGACCACTGACTGCTTGACTCTCGAAGGCAGTGCTGATTGTATTTAACATGTCCAGAGCTAAATCCGACTTGTTAGTAAAAAAAAAAACAAATAATGCTAACCTGCACGGCACAGAGAGAAAGCAATAGTAGAAGTAGTAATGGACTCCACTTAACGTGTCAGAGCTGAAACCGGGCCACTAAATACCCATATATTGCTAGACTGATACCACACAGGCTACCACCAGTAGAAACTCCAAGTTTATAATTCATCTAAGAGATGCAGAGCTAAAACTGGGTCAGTGTAACCTTCATATAATTCTAGGTTACATATCACGCAGGATACAGATTCCAAAAGAACTACCGAACCTCACCTAAGAGATCCAAAATTAAAACCTAGTCACTTAATGCCCACCCCTAATGTACTTTTAAGCTACATACAGCAAAAGATTTTGATTTGATATTCATATGAAGTCAACCCACTCCTCCATGCAAAGCACACCACCCATAATACACTTATGTCGTGTTGGATTGCATAACAAGTAGGCGAAACGAGTTGCAATATTAACATTGTCGTTTATTTTTTAAAACAAAACTTTCATATCATATATAGAGTTGTATAATTGTAACTGTGGCCTGCACTACATAATATGCTTGACAAATTGAATAGATCACGATCAAGAATGATTTTTGGCTTAGACTGCTTCATGTAGACCATCAAGAGGGACAAAGGCCAATTGCAACTGTACTTGTGTAAACTGGCTGCTTCCAAGTATTGAAGAATGGGGAACCATACTTTCCGGGAATATTTTTTTTATTTTTCCATGAATATGTATAACTACCCAGAGAAATGACTAAGTATGGACGGTGGACCACTTGTTTAGAAAAAAAATATGCAATCGATTTACTGAATGCCACACTGAATCCAACTGCTATATAACTTTCTTTCAACCTATAACAAGATGGTAGCAGATTCTATCTTTAAGGACCGAATGAGAGATACACAACATTCATGGACTTGCAATAACAAAGATTGTCACTTGTTGTAATACTTTGTTATAGGAATAAAATGAAGCAGTTGGGTGGTTTATTTAAATACAAGAACATTGTAAGAATTAGAATCTTGCTAAATAGAGAAAAGTTGAAATTTAAAATAAGAAAACATTGTCCTAACATGAAGATGTGGAAAGTGATTCACAACTTTCTGTTTTGTGTTTTTACAGAAAGTTTTCACAACAAGAAAGTCACTGCTCCAGTTTTTCTTTCACAAAAAAAATACACAAAAGCTTTTTAACCTTAACAAAAAACAAGTTTTCTTCTTGGTTTCTTGTTTTTGTTTTTTTACTTCAACAAAAAAATTCCGTTTACAAAAATGATTTTTAGCTACACAAACAAAAAAGTGCTTCATACTTTTTAAAAATGTTTGATTTCCAACTTTGTATTTTTTAAAATGACATCTTGTAGGTTTTAGGAAGAATTGAATTCAGGAATTCCTTAGAAGAAAACAGTAAGCATTAGATAATATTTATTCTTTGAACGTTAATTGTTCATTACATTAAGACATTGAATTCAACATTATCACCTTATATATTAAAGAGAAGAAGAATTATTGAACATAAAACCAAAGATTGAACAACTGGAAGGACTCGGAAAGAATTCATCTTCTCACCCCGTCAACCTATTATACCCAATGTTGTAACTTCATTCTTTTTATTCCCTTCCCCCTAAGCAATCCGAAAGACAATTAAACAATGTTGGGCACATATAACCAAGGATATGGTTGATACCTTTTTTATTATTACATATGTCAACGTAAAATCCAAAAGACGAGTTGATGAGAAGCATTGATAAACTTTATTTTGTAGATCATTCTATAAGACCAGACTTTGAGTCATCCCGTTTTTAGTTAACCACATAAATATCGTAGCAGGGACTTGAACAAATAACACAGAGAAGTAATAAGTCACAAAGCTATGAGAATACTAAGTACATTAGAATGATTTGGTAATATTCTAGTCCATTTGCTACGAGACAGAATCTCAGATCACAAGTATGAACTTCTTTCTGGAAATCATAAGAAAGTTTATCCATACTGATATATAAGAAATGAGTCTTTTGAATGTAATAGGGATCTTTGCTGTTAAAGAAGATATTTTCAGATTACAATTGTAAATACAGATTCTTTTACAAAGTGTTTGCTTTTCTGCACGATAGAATTTTTGTTACAATGGAAGAAAATTGTTGCACTAAAATGTTTTGATCTTATTTGTAGTTTCATCTTCCATTTGTCTTCTTTCTAATTTCGTCTAACAAGAGTTGTGTGTTTACAAATGTTTCTTTCTTATGAACATATTAAAATAATTTCTACCTGATATGGAAATTTCTAAATTCAAGTTCCACTTTTGTTTTTCTACATCGTTTTCAAAATAGTTGAGATACTGCCTTGTAGTGATAAAGTTATTTGATAGGCACAATGTTTAAGTTCACGGGGCTTGATTTGTCGTTTCTAGCGGTACCTCATGGCTACCATAGCCGGGAACGACATCCTATCCTCCCGTACCTAAAGCTGGAGGAGAAAGATGAAAATATCGATATGGGAAACACTGCAACATTCGTAAACGCGATGTGCAAGACGACTTCTTGCTGTGAAATTTTCCACAGTTTCCCGTAAATGAAAAAGTATTTCGTAAAGTTACGTTTACTAAATGAAAACCATTGATCTGCTGTACTGCTCATTTTATTTTCCCCCTCTACTTTTAGTTAATTCGAAAGTTCACCGGGAACACATTTGGTACTTAGAATCGATCAGTCTGGTATTTAGTGTCATTCAATTAATAAAAAATAGCAAGATTCCGCCAAAATGAGGTGATAGAATTTCCGTATAAGAGATGCACTCCATCACTTAAAATCAACTCTAATTAGTTTGCTGTATAAAATAAAAATATAAAGAATTTGTTATCTACTTAAGAACGCAATCCTGTTGAGTAATATATATATATATATTTATATTGCCTTTCGTTATTCCAAATTTCTGATTGCAAAATATTCAAGTTTCGTTCGAACGAGAGTTTGATTTTGAAATTGTTTTGTCCAAACAAAAGTTTCGCTTCTATGAAGAATAGCTGTCACTTTCTGTTATTACGTAGGTCTTTGAAGTTCAAGCATGCAAAGATAAATTTCATACAATATGGCCCATACTTTCTGCCAGCCAGATTATTACACATTAGTCGTTTTGAATTAAAAGATCTTTCCCATAGAAAAGGAGAAGAAGAAGGAAGAGGAAGAAGAAATGAAGTGACGGAGAACAAGTTTATAATACTATTATAATACTATTATGGTCCCTTTCTCGTAAACTTTTATTCTTATTCTGTGAAACAAAGATACGTAGAAAGTATATTTTTATACTTAATCATTACCTACTACCTTCTCCAACTATTTTTAAAATATTCGTACCCGCAAATTTTTCCTATAGAAATGTATACGATACGTTTCTGCCAATTTCATAACATTTATGGTGCATGTATAGTACAATGAAAGTTTAAGAATTAGAAGTGTATACGAAGTGTTTGTTTCCAATTTCCTTATATTTATGGTACATGTACAGTACAATGACCCGTTTGGAAATGACGCCTGGAAAGATAATTGCTAGTCTCTGTATTTTTCACATATCTATAGTTAACTAAATCCACATATTTGGCTATGTTTGTTTTGGCGAGCTTTGAAGCACGTTTCTTGCATTTTATTAATAGTCTAGATAATTATTTTTATTCAGTGCTTAGAAATGACATTTGCTTTAAAAACAAGCAAGCTACTCTTAGTATCATCAACACAACTTATTTTCACTGTTCCTTTCAGGCATGTTTTCGGGATCAATTTGCCAGGCGTTTTTCAACCGTCCTCCCGAAAGAATTAGTATTAACACTTATATTACGCACACATATACTGAAATACGTATATAATAGCAGATTCTATAAATATTGTTCACATTATTTTGAGGGTAACTAAGGAAGTACAACATATTTTTAAGGAATATTAAGGTTGCACATTACAGTCAATATTCATTATGTATAATTTTCGTGAGCCCCTTGAATAAAATCTTGAAGAAACAATGTTTATTTCGTACCTGGGGAGTACTCTATAACTCAGTTAATTTAGTTCATGATAGCTGAACCTATGAAGAAATATCCTGCGATGTAAGCAACCTGTTTAACAGCTACTTTTTAGCGCTTTCGTCAAGATGAAACATGCTATATCCCGTATACTACGTGAATCTGAAGCGTATAGCACACCTATAAGCTGCTGACCCAGATCCAACGAACATTTCCTCAGTGTTGAGACGGTATTAATTTCGCCCTGCTTTTTGGGTTTTCGTCCCACTGTGCGCCGGTCTCCGACACAAGTGAATAATCGCTCGTTAAGATAAATCAGTAGAGCACCTTGATGGTGGTCTATGACGCAATAACTATACCGTCTCAGGACTCTTACGCGTGCGCTTGGCTGTAATCAGATGGTTGAAAAGCATGACTCTCCACAATCTGAATATTCATTACTATGCATGGGTGACCACGGTGACCAGATTTTCTCAGGCAAAATTCTGGATAGGTCTTATAAAAATCTAGCCCCGTCCCGACACACACATTTAATTGCGGGTTGTCTGATGGGGATCCAAGAAAAAGTTTCTATCCAGATCACAAATTTAGCTTAAACATTGCGCTTTTCCTAAAATACCTGGACTTCGAAAATAAAAAAGTGCACCAACACTTAATTGTACTTAAAATTTGCTACAATATTCAAAGTAGTTTCTATTAGCTTGTGAGCAATTCATTCTAGTAAGTTTGATCCTCAAGGAGAAGGAAACAAATTGCCTAAATCTGGTTTGTGAACATCTGTAGAATCTTAAATTGGAGCCTGCGAATAAAACTGCCACTACCTTTTTTTTTTTAAACAAAAAAGAAGTAGAATAATGCGTATGAATTCTCAAAATTAATTTGTCTGTTTAGACTTTCACAATTATTATATATTCTTTATTATATATTCTTTCGTTCAATAGGTTATATGCGCGGCCGGAGCTGAGTTAGTAGAGCGTTGACCTCTCCTTCGTAAGGTCTCGTGATCGATCCCAACGGCCGGCCATCCTGACATGTATTTCCTTATTCACGCCAGGCAAATGTCGATAAGGTACCGTAAAAGTATGTCCTGGCCTACTTCCTTCCCCAACCGTACCCAGCCTGAGATACATTTGCCTAAAGGGCAAAAATGAAATTGAAATTTCTCATTCCAAAGGTCATTCATTCATACATATGATTGGAAAGGGTTGTTAAAAGCAATTCATATACAGTATGTAAGGTGTATTGTTGTGTTCGTTTATTCAGTAGTTCATTCACTCAATCGTCCATTTAATCGAGTGTAGTTTATATTATGAACGTTATCTCATTCGATGATGTTCTGCAAAAAAAGTCCTTTTTTTAAAAAAATGAGATTTGGACATAATTTTGCTCAGAATAATGTGAAAAATGTAATTAAATAGGACTATATCGTGTTCCGATTAGTATTGAGGTTAACGGTATATTAAAAGTTCTTATTGGCAGGTTAATCGATTTTTACATTGTTTATACTCCCCCCTGAGAAATCAAAATATTTCTGGTACATTTTTTAAATTAAATACCATTAAATTATGTAGCTTCACCAAATTAATTAATGTCCGTTATTTGACGATATTCATATATCCATTTATTTAGAAACACTAGGGTGTCATAGGGTGTCACGCAGGTTCAAATTCTACCACTGATTGACCTGGTTGGAGTTTCCAGTGCTCTCACCAGACAAATGAGAGGATGGTATCTAGACAAAATTCCTGGCACTTCTCCCCGGAAGAATTCTCATTCTGATTGACTTTTTAGTATTCTTTCACCTTATAATGACAGCGGTTTAGAAAGAGCTGCTTGTTTTAAGACAAAAGAATAGTGGCTTGTTTTAAGACTTCATATTAATGTCAATTTCTTAAAGAATTGCTCTCCTCTACGTGTAATTATCTTCTGAAATAAAGCAGTATTGTGGACCAGAATCTGAGAAGGTAATTTCGTTCTAGTATTAGGTTTATTTTTTTAAGGTCTGGGCCAAAGATGCCTAAAGGCTATTCAAAAACAAGCGTAATTGAATAACTTTTTTAAACATGGGATGTCTTTCAAGAATACGAATTCATTCACAAATAAATAGGGTTTAATTTCGAAAAGACTCGTCGTAGCAATTGCAATTACAACGTGGCAACGCAGCGCAAGTTCAAGATGCAGCTGTCTGTCAGCAAACTATCATCCCTTCCAGTCAATAAATCTTTGATCTTAAAAGACCAAAATACAGAAACTTTCGACTTTGATCGCGTTGCCATCTAAATGCACGAGAGGGATAATGTGTTTGTTGTGCATGTAAATCATACATACGTTGATTTACGTTAGTACGAGAATTTAGTGCAAAATAAGATAACGTTTTATCTTACAAAAGTCTGAGTTAGGGGATGTGGCAACAACTCCTTGATACATTTCTGTGCCACTTACTTTGTGCGTACGCGCGCGCTACAATATTATAGTGTTGTATGGTTGTGATATGAAAGAAGATGACATTAGCAGTGTCTAAGGTTGTGATATTGCTTCATTTTATTAATTATGAGCGGGTGAACAAATTTAATTCTATATAAAAGATGGCGCGATTTGTAATAAGAACACAACGAGTGATGCTGTTAAGCATATTAATTAGTGCGATTATTATTGGGATGACTTGCTACTTCAAACGTAAGAAAAAAGTGTATTCTAGTTTCAATGAAGTTATTTTTCCTTTTAAGTTCCCACCTGTAAAATTTCATTTTAATTTACAATTCGACTACTGAGCCCCCCTTCCACTAATGTTTTCTTTACGTCGGCGCCACTGATTGTGTATATGCATTTTATTGACCATTTACTAACTAGACCAGTATATTGTACAGAATTGTTGCAAAATATTATTAGAATACCTACACATAATATGAAGAAACATAACTTAATCAAAACAAAATGTAATCCTAATTGTACTCTAAATAGAATGCTAACTAATTTTAATAGCTTCAAGAAAATGAGCCTCAGTTCAGGATGAAGACTTTTTTATCATTTATATAGTTTTATATTTAATTCTTTAGGCTTGATATACTTATTTTAACTGTTCTTTGTTTATGTCATAATAATTTAATTGTATAAAGGCAAAATATTGTAAACTTTTACAATATGAACCAAAATGATTTGTAATATAGTATCTGTATTACCACAATTTAAAGGTCTTTTCTAGTGTGGTATTACTGACTCGTGCTACATTGGGCGTAATGCTGCTCATAACACATTAGTAAAGAATTGCAATTACAATTACAATTATTATTGTTGTAACCTATGACTTTTCGTATGGAACACTTTGCATGAACCATTTAATAACACTGCGAATTCATTGCTAATCCTAATGTGTTTTAATATCAATAGTATACAATAATTCTTATTTACACCAAAATAATTCTATGTTTGTCGAATTCCTAATTTTAGATTTTAAAGCCATAAGATTGCATTATGTGCTATGAATATTTCATAATAACATTTTTTGTCTATTTACCCAATATTTAAAGAAAGAAACAAATTATTGTGAAACATAAATTTTGTTTTTGTCATAAAGATTAAATGTGTGTGAAATAGAGTAAATATAGGAAACCTTTCAGAATGTCCATTAAATTATTTCTTTACTTCATTTTACATTTTGTAACTTTAAAATATGGAATTTTCTCTCATTTTTAGTTTCTTTTTGGTTTACGAAGAAAACGAGAGAGGAGGAACAACATAGCTCGAAAGGATTTCCTCGATGTCTTTAATATTTTATTGCTGACAAATCTCTACCTTTTTCCCTTTTGAATGAATAATACGCAGAGGGAAAAAATGTATTAAGAATTCCATCTTTCCATACAGAAAAAGAAATTTTTAAAGCGATATAGAAATTTCTGAGGGAAAAGGACTATCATTTTTTGCATTTCTTATAGAGAATAAAACGAAAACTGATTCTCTACATCTTCTTTCAGGTCTTTTCCAAAAACTCTCCATCGAATCTACCAGATGGAAAGTCACTTTTAGGAACATGCAGAAGCGAATTTAAACTATGGATATGTTTAACCTTTACAAATTGAGCCGTTTATGACATGAGAAATCGCTTTCTTCTAGTTGTAATTCAATCTTGTTTTCCCTTTTTTGGAAATAATATAATATAATATGGTGACTGAAAGGAGCAACATCAAATAATAACATTATTACAGGATTTTTTAAACTTTATTTATGGCCTTCATGCATGGCTCAGGCAGGTAAGAGTAATCATAAACAACAATATATTTCTTTAAGTTAGAATATTATTATATTAATCAGATATGTCTAAAGCATAGGTATATACTAAAACTTTGATTATAGTTAGAAAAAATGTTCAGTGACAGTCATAAGGTGGCTGAGCCAAATAACGCCACGCTCTGGTGTTTTAGAAACGAGAACAGGTGGCAGGAATTCAGAAGTACCAATATGTAGGCAGATGCCTTCTAGCAGAACTGCCAGAAACTAACTGCACTAGTGATCATAGGAGAGCTGTCATGACTCACACTTGGAGATATATATGGTCTCGACAAAGAAGGTCGTTGTTAATTCAGGTGCGTATATTTTCCTTGATTTCACATCGATTGTGAGTCATAATTGCTAAACGTCATACCTATATCAATAGAGTCGAATGTCTTGTTGCTCCTCAAGCACAAGAAACTACCGAAAAGTTTGTAAGATGTAAGAAAATGAGGTGGCGATATGATTGTCTGCGGGTACCCCAATAACGCCACAAGGAATATCTTAATAACTGAGCAGTATGTATACATTTGAATCCATTTTTGTATTTTTCTAGATCAGAGGTGGCCAGCTTTTTTTCTATGCGAGGGTAAATATACGGGAAATGGTAGCGTCACGGGCCACAACTTTTAGACAGAACTTGAAATAAAAATGAATCAGACATTTTTAAGTTAATAAGTATATTGTTTAATTACTAGACTATATTTGTTGACATTTTACTTGTTTACATGTAACACAACTTAATGAAAGCACTGTGTGCGTTAATGTGCAGCTAATAGCTCACCAATTTTCAATAATGATGAAGGTATTCGTATCAAATCTGAAAGGTTGTGTGATCAGTCAGTTGACTTCTATGTGATGATTTAACCGCCCAAATAGTAGAGATAGTACATTCACATGTGCTTCCAAACATAGATAAGATTCTCAAGCTGAAATCGCTCAATGCAAGATATTTTCCCCTCAATACAAATTTCCAAAAGTTAATGCCATATCTCTTGCCTTGACTGAAAAAAGGGACCATTTTGAAGGTCACATAACTCCAATTGAATATTGTCCAAAATATGTCTTGCTGCTCTGAAATGTCACATTTCATCGGGTTGTTAAATAATGTCAGTTATGACCGCATGTCACTGAAGTCAGAAATCGCTCACTGAATTGCTCTAAAAGTTTATCTAACATTATCATCAATGTGTTTAAAATCAATAAAATTAATGCATTAACCAGATAATCTGCAGTCGAAATTAATAGCTTAAATGAAAATTCAACAGGGTGATTTAATAGTGCGACACCATAGGGAAACTTCGTTATGCAGCGGTGTAAAGCGGTGAAAAAAAGATTACGTAAGTGTGTATTGAAAATTCAAAACTGGATTTTGAAATCAGTTGAGGAAATGCGTGTAAGGGGTGCCAACTTCAAAATTTCAAATGAAATCTGAGGTAACTTTTTATATCTTTGGAGTAATCATTGAAACCAAAGCAACTTTTAGATAGAAAACCTTTTCCAATATTCCCTATATTTCGTATGGTTTGAGAGCTATAATAGCTAATTGTTACAGGATCAGTATTCGTCACCAACATCGTCCATTGGTAATAATAATGCCGAAAATACCGGGTATGGAATACAGAAACAAACCTTTTAATGATAGAAGTTCATATGAAGAATTGAACTACCATATTTGTAGAAACAGTAGCGTACATGAAAATACGTGGAAGGGTGGAGGGTCAACAAAAAATTTTGAACGAAAGTGGGTTCAATTTTTGTTTAGTTAGAACCTTAATTTTAAGCAAATTTTTACAAGAAAATATTATGATCATCGTAATCATTTGGGAGCTACAGTTAATTCGAAAGTCGCGCACCATATGACAATTTCCTTGTTAGCAAATACAGCGAGAAATGAGAAGAAAACACTTCATTTTTATTACACGCTTTTTATTAACTTACTCTGCAATCATGTTTCATCTCTGGCACAAATCTTGCAACTTTAACTTAACTCCTTTCCCGACGTCATACAATGATGAAATTTTGCACAGCGACGTTAAGTCGGGTGACAATACAACATTCCATTGTTATTTTCATATATTTCTATATAGATATATAGTTTAAAACATATTTTGTTATTACAGACTTCTTTAATAAATAGTAGCCTGCACCGCGGCTGGGTTTGACTGGTTGCATAACACTTTAGGATTTGGGTCACAAAATATTAGCTGGAGAAAAGTATGAACACCGAAATAACCTGAAAAGAATAATAAATAAGATAAATTAAAAAAGTATATTTTTTAATTTAAAAAAAAAGATTTTTAAACAACACGCCTTTTTAAGCACAGAAAAATGGACTAGAAAGTAAAAAATGATAAATATAAGAATCTGAAAATAAAAGCGTGGGTGCTCTTAGTATTATCATTTTTTGATAAGGTAATTAAGAACAGCATGCTTTTATTCTCCGATTCATAAATTTATTATTTTTTTTGCTTTTTAGTCCATTTTTCCTTGCTTAAAAAAACGTGTTTCTTAAAAATCCTTTTTTTTATTTATGTTTTTACATGTTTTTCTTTAATTCACAATGCTTCATTGTGTCCTCAAATCTTGCAAAATTAATTTAACTCATTTCTCGACCTCATACAATGATGAGCACAGCGACGTAAGTCGGGTGACTATACAATATTCCATTGTTACTATCATATATTTCTATATATTTATATATTTTGAAAGCATAATTTATTTTAAGAACTTTTTATCCTAAAATAAATACTAGTTCACAATGTTTATTTTAGTCTGTGCGTTTGACTGGTTGCAGAGCATTAGGATTGCGACACCAGAATAATTCGTTAAAAACAATTAAAAAACATTTCATAAACATACTTTCATCAAACAATTCGTCCTAAAAAATAAAAAAAATAATGTTGTTTATGCATGACCCAATTGAAGAATTTATAAAGTGACTGTATATACGAGCGCGCCCCATGTTTTTTGTTTTACTAATGCATAAACAGAATTATTTTGTACTTTTCAGTACAAATTGTTTGAGAAAAGTATGTTGTTTTTTTTTAATTCTTCGTGTCAGTTGTGTGTGTTTTAAGCAAATTCGATTAAATAAAACACATTTTCTCTCTTCACTTCTCGTTCCCTTTACTAATAACGCAGTTGCCTATGGTATAGGTTGAATCATGCCCTATATTTTAATATAATTTTATTTTACCGCGGGCCACACAAAATCACATTGGCCAGCTCTATTCTAGATTAAATAAGAAAGTGTTACAAGCGAAACATGTCCTATTGTGTAGGTTAATGCAAAGTATATGGACAAGTTTCCATTCAACGAAGAGAGTGGCGTTATTAGGATTCTATGTTACTAATAACGCCACCATGTAACGATGTTTTCGTAATTTTCCTGTTCTCATTGTACTGTACACCAATCTTTATATCACACTGCTAGTACATAGGGCACTTAAGCACATTTTCATACAAGCTTATTTGGAGTTCTAACTTCCATGATTCACTAGCTGCATAAGATATGCTCTTAAAGTAGCATTATTTAGCTCACCTACCTTAGAAGAAAATCGACATGAGCCTCAGAAGCCTAAAGGATTTAAAATAAATTTAAAAAAAAATCAAATTCATAGAAGAAAATGAGACTTCTGCTCTAAGAAAACACAATTCTAAGTTAGTGACTTCACAGTCAGTGAAACATGCGTAGGGGATTGGCGACCTCATCGCAGGTCTACGGACCACAACGTGATGAAACCATCACATAACTCGAGCAGCAGACCATCGCTGCTCGTATACGGGGTAGGGAATTGGCGACCCCATCGTCCAGCCGACTTCTGCTGGTTGCAATCAGCCAACAACGACGTAGGGAATTGGCGACCCCATCGTCCAGTTGGCTTTTGCTGGCTGCAATCAGCCCTCGCAGCTAAACATCTACGCTGCTTGAAAGGAGGACCAGCAGAGAGGAGTTACATTCACATTCATCTCATCTTCATCCACAGATGATTATCATTTCATCTCCTCTTATGCTGTGAGTTGCGCCTCCGTGCAATGACCAAGGATGTGACAGGATGTACTTGCATTGACGATGGCCCCTGGGCCCAGGGGAAAGGGGGCGGAACCATTAGATAGCGCCTAGTTCTTAACAGCAGATTCTTGGATGGTCTAGCTCGTTGAGACTGGGAAGTGCGCCATTGGGAAGTTCTTCGGACCTTTGGTCTCGCCAACACTTGGGGGAGTGGGTGTCCCAAGTATCCATCAGTCGGGAGTGCAAGTGATTTCGACGCCAAGTCATTTGACTTCGCCTCGATTTCCAGCTTGCTGACAAGGGTGATGAGGGTAGTACCCGGCAGCCTCGTTGGCTTCTCAGAACGAAGACGGAGAAGTGTGGGCATTTACGGCTAACATTCATCATGGCTCCACCACATCCTAACAAGTCGCCTTCGCGCACAGAAAAGGAGAAGAAGAAGACAAAGAGACAGAATAAAGAGAAAGTCACTGAAGATAATAGAAAGAAGGCGCATATAGTTACCGAAACAAGCAGTGACACAGCAGAAAAAATCGAAGTAGAGAAACAGACAAGTATCGTACCGACTATCACACGATATCTTGTTATTAAAGTAAAGAATGAAGCAGAGAATCCAGGTGGTTTGAAGGGGTTATCCCCTTTCATTATACAAAAACAACTGCATTATGTCGCCGGCGAACTTGCACATGTTAAAAAGCTTCGCAACGGCACCTTGCTTGTGGAGACATCCACTAACAAACAGTCAACTAATCTCTTGAAAATGCAGACTCTAGGACAATTCGAGGTTCACGTTGAACCGCATCGTCAACTCAATTATAGTCAGAGCGTAATATCTTGTTGGGACTTGCAAGATCTCCCTGAAGAAGAGATTAAGGATGAACTTGCCAGCCAAGGTGTAGTGAATGTTAGGCGCATTAAAACTAGAAAGAATGGAGAACTGTAACCCACGAATTCGTTAATTCTGACGTTTGCCATGCCACAGCTTCCTAAGGACATGAAGGCAGCATTCTATTGCTTACCTGTCCGTCCTTATATACCCAGTCCGCTCCGCTGCTTTAAATGTCAGCACTATGGACACACCAGCACGTCATGTAAGGCGACCTCTGCTGTATGTGCAATATGCGGAACCAGTAGCCATGGTGCGGATCCTTGTAAGTCACTGAAACCTCAGTGTGTTAATTGCAAGGGTGAACACACGGCCTGGTCGCGTGACTGTCCTATTTTTCAGGAGGAAAAACGAATTCGAGAGCTGATGGTATTAGAGAGAATATCTGCTGGTGATGCTAAAGGTCGATTAAGGGAGTCTCAGCGCACCCTTCCCTGTGGTTCATTTTCACATGTTGTAGCCAGACTAGCAG
>JAGDQP010040614.1:0-17222 GCA_022664845.1 Lepisma saccharinum | reverse complement strand
GTTTTTACATTTTTTTCCTCAGTCATAACAGATTAATGTCCTAATGGCTCTTTCAACTTACACCTGTCCGACTTCTTCCCACTTATTTTCCCCTACTCTACCTCGACCTGAGCCATAGATTCCTTATGGTCATAAATTCTAACTTGCCATGAATAGTGTCTAATATTAAAACAAATTATTTAATTAATGAGCACTGTCCATCGCTGAAACAGTGGGACCCAAAAATTCTCTGACAAGGTTATTGTAATTAACGAGGAGTAAATAATCTTTCCAAAGTTGAAATAAAACAACTAACAAAATTATGATTTCGCCCTCGGAGTTGTGGAAACTTTAGAGCGCCCATTTTCTGAACGCGTGTTCATGAGTTCATTTTCCCCTGAGAGCTGATGAATGGAGTGGTTCAGAGCTCACTTTGCCAAAACTGAAAGTCTCATCCTTTAAAGCTCATCAGCTCGCTTAGGACGTTAATAACAACTCAATTGATCAATGATTTTGATGTCAACTCAGTAATGAATAGTGAGTGTCCATAACTGAACAAAAACTCACTTTGCCGTACCAGTACTGGACACCACCTGCATTGCATAACAGATCCAAGTTATAACTAGTTTGGGAATTTAAATTCTAGAAATCGAGACATTTCATAATGGATAATAGTACAGCATAACAAAAGTAATCATTATTGTAATTTAATGAATGAAAAATGAAAGTTCTTACCTTAATCACTTGCTTAACAGAATACATGGAAGAGTAGGTGCAACCATGGACCTAACTTGAACATCATGTCAGAAATACCAGATGAAACCAATGACGAGCGAATAATATTCAGTGGCACCAGAACATACTATATTAAATTTTCACGTGCAGGTGAAATGAATACTGTTCTTAGAAAAATCGTATTTTACAACTCTTCCTTTCAAATGTCCATTATATGTACACTGTCCATTATTGGGGCGTTTACCTTATATTTTGATTGATAATGACGGAAAAATGAAAAGTGAGCTTTGACAGCAAATCTTCTTCATTGCGGGTAATGACGATCACTACGTTCATAATGTAATCTATATATTAAAAAGTTTGCTAAAAAGGATTTATACAGTCCGTCCGGCCGTTCTACTGCACCGATTTTATTTTAATTTATTTTATTTTTGGTATTTCCAGATTATCACGTAGATGAGCCATCAAGAAACCGCATTCCCCTCCATCAAGTCTGAACTGAAGGAAAAGTGTTTGAGTGTTCTCCCCTGTGTATTCCTTATGGGGAAATTTTATCACAAACTTTGTCCAGTCCCTCCGTCCGTTCTACTGGACCGATTATAATCATTCTATTTTTTATATATCCAGCTTTACACGTAGAAAATCTATCAAGAAGCCGCATTCCTCTCCGTCAAGTCTGAACTAAAGGAGAAATGTTTGTGTTGTCCCCTACACATAGGAGAGTCTCGTTACGATAAAGGGGGCGCAACCTTCCTAAACTTACCAAGTTAAGGGAGCATCCCGCTACGTGGAAGCGAGTAATGTTGAATGGTCCAATGACTGTTCCCAACATATTATTTTCACCCCACACCAACGGGCTAATTTTAATTGAACAAAACTAAGGATACTAACAAAATGTTAATGCAAATTGTTTTACTGAGGTTCTAACTTACCTAAAAGATAGATATGTAGAAGCAATCCATAATATTTGCATGAATAATGCATATTTACCAACGAAAAGTCTTTCAGTTCATTTTGATTTTAAATATTCAGTAGACGATAAATTATGGGAAATTTTAGTTTTCAAATTCAAACATTTGATTTGCATCTATCACAAATGTAATCTTTCGGGGTGACCCAACCAGTGCATGCTTTGTGTGCCCAAAATAAAACAAATGTACAGCGATATCATAGCTCACCAGCGCTTCCAAAATCATCATAAATGATGCACAGCTCTCCGTTTTATCCGCACTCATTATCGAAATTATCATCACAAAGTTGGCTTTCTTCCCTGACTGAATCGTTTGATGTAGTACTTTTAAAATCCCTTTCTAGGTTTCCCGAGAATTTCTTTCGAACAGGGCCGTCTTTCAATTTGCTTTGTATTTGGTATTTTGTGCATACTTTTGTTTCGTTTATTCCTGCCTTGTGCCAGGTTTGTTAAACTTCTTTTCTGTTTTCTTTCATTGGTGCAGAAGTTAATGCTGCGTTTTCTAATAAGCCCGGTGCTTGTTGATGGAAGGTTGCTAATTTATTTTATTATCATTGAAATTACGCGTTCTTCAAAAGACTTAGATGTTGAACATTCTGCAATAACATAACTTCCACTTGTAGGTCTATCTTCTGGTGTTTGATGAGAGGATGATTGTGACCTGTTTCACATAGAAAATCTTCGGTGAATATATTTGGATTCAGCTGGTTGTAGTATGAAATCCAGAAATGGCCTTTGCAATTGTGGCTACTGTCAAATATGCTCTATTGAAAAGCTCTGCTACGTTGTACGGACCTAACTTTTTCAAGTTTATATTTTTCGTAAAGAAATCGCATTTCCTACGAGACGCCGCCTTTAGTGCAGTACAAATGTTACATTAAACTGTTGGAGACCATGGGACGAGTAAGGTGGCACAGAAACAATGACAATCCCATGATCTTTACAAAGCTCGTAAACCTCCAATGTGCAGTAACATGCGTGATTGTCGAAGATTAACAATATAGGATATGCATTGGTGAAGTTCGCAAAATGTTTAAGCCACAACACAAACAGTTCCTTTGTTATCCATACTGACTTATTGCGATGATAAATAGAACCAGGAGGACCATTGTTTTTCTCAAGCAATGGCGTCATACGTTGTCAAGGAAATATAAACATGGGCGACAAGTACTGACCTCCAGCGCTCATAGCACAAACAATTGTTATCCTTTCTCCCGTTTCCCAGCTTCTGAGAGATCCAATCCCTTTTGTCGCTTTACAGCAACAACTAGCCCTGGAACATGAACTGTCGTTATGCCAGTCTCATCTACATTCCAAATATTTGTTTGTTGAAATGATATTTTTGCATTACATTCTCTAAGTTGGTGATGAACTGACTGATATCGTTGTTATAAAATCCATAGCTCTGCTTACACTTACAGTCTCAGGTTTTCGGACGCTGATGTTATGATGACTAAGAAAGCCCTTAAGCCAATCATTTCCTGCTGTTCTACTGTCTTTACTGAAAAGAGTTTTAATATTATTACGCTCAGCAAAATCAAAGGCAATACGTCTCAGTGCATAGGCGTTACACCCCTTTCACACGAAGCAACCATGGTCGCGATACCATGATGTCGCCACCACGTCGTATCATAGTTTTAAATGGAACCTTTTACACGTGGTGGCGGTCGCTCATTTCGGGATCCCGCGACTTCCCAAGCAACCAAGTTGGCAGCGCCACCTCGTAGTTCCATTACCTCAAATGAAGGCTTTCACACGAGAACGATTTTCCGAGCCACCAGAGGCATATTTATTTGACAATTTTGCATTTCAAACATGAATATCGAAGTAGAAAACGCACACTTCGACACAGAAAACTTCAAAACCGAAGTTGAATCAAGGATTGCAATATGGAAAATTACTAACTAACTAACTAACTCTATGGCCTATGGAACTCCCAAGTTCATCGCCGCCGTAACAAACATTTGCCATTGGATTCTATTGTGGGCAACATCAAGCCAGTTTTCATCACAAATTACTGCTGAAGAATATTCAAACAGAGAATTGAAGGAGAGATAAGATACTGGGAGAAGCTTGTAAACATTTTTATAAACAATGATGATGCAGAGAAAAATGAACTTGGTAAGTTTTTCATTTGTAGATATAGTAAAGATTAAATTGATATAATTTATTTATGGACTTTAGGCATCTCAGGCTCGAATCGTGATAGGGTAGGGCAGAGGATGTTGTGAGGTAGTCATCCAGGGCCTAGCTTTTGGATACAATCCCGGCATTTGCCTGGTGCTACTGAGGAAAAATCCTAAAAAAAAAAACTTTGTTGAAGTTGAATTTATTTATAGCCTTCAGGCATCTAAGGTTCATGACGGGATAATGGAGGGGAAAAGAGCGGGAGGTATCAGCCAGAGCCTAAGTTCAAGGTACCATCCCAGGATTTGCCTGGTGCCAAAAAAGGAAAACCTGGAAAACTGCAGTCAAGATGATTGGTCGCTGGAATGAACCCAAAATCTCCCGAGTACTAACTGAACTACGGCCACTCGGTGGAAAAACTTCTATTAGGATGGGCGGCGGCTTGGATATAAAAAACAGCTCGCTACAAGGTATTGAAATGTGAAAATAATCTTCAACTTTGATTCCTCATCAATAAAAATATATTTTGTTTAATTTAAGAGAGTTTTGTATCTCTCTCCCTCCCTTCCTCTCTCTCTCTCTCTCTCTCTCTCTCTCTCTCTCTATCTATCTATCTATCTATCTATCTATCTATCTATTTATCTAATAAAACTTTCTATAGAGGTTAAATGAATTTCTAACCTAATTTAATCATTTTGAAAACATGAAAAAGTTAGATCAGTTTTCTGTCTCTGTCTGACTGTGTTTTTCTGTCTGATAGTCTGTCCCACTATTAATTTTGCATCGATTATGCTGACTCTTATGTTCGTATCCACACCAGCCAGTTTGTCTTTT
The DNA here is from genome assembly GCA_022664845.1 of Lepisma saccharinum. Taxonomy (NCBI): domain Eukaryota; kingdom Metazoa; phylum Arthropoda; class Insecta; order Zygentoma; family Lepismatidae; genus Lepisma; species Lepisma saccharinum. Next base: position 12,577 of record JAGDQP010040614.1, on the reverse strand, counting down.
AAACACTATAGCAACTCATCAAACTATGCAATTCTCATCCGCGTGAAATTAAAAATATCATTCCAACATTATGCATTGTGCAGAATATTTCTTTCATTGATCGATGTTGTAATAATGGATGCACCCAAAATTTTCTGTTTCACCACTTTCAGCGTTTACGTAAACATGACAATAGAAAAACAATAGTAGTTTCTTCTTCCAGATCCCTTTCTCGAATTGGTGGCACGGTTGGTGGTGCGATCATACTGGCTTCGTGTGAAAAAGGCCATAGACCGTGGAATATTTTCCAAAGCAGTGTGACGTGGTTAGAAAGTACTTGCTCATAGTTTGGAGGAAAATCACTGTTTCGACCTAATTTTGGAGCACTGAAAAGCCCCTTCTTCATTCGCTCTTGTACGGCACTGAAGGGAAATCCATGTTATTGTGTTTCAGTTTGCATTGATGCACCATCTTTTATAGCTGCGACAGCATTCTCAAGTGATTGTGCTGACCATTTTCCCTTGTTTGTTCTTCTAGTCCGTCTTCTGAAGTGAAGGTAAGAAAACTGGTGTAGACACTGTCGGGTATTAACAGTCAAATTACTCAGTAGTCGTCATTGCCCGAAATACTTGTTTGCAAAGATTTTGTCAACCATGACACAAATAAATCGTCAAGAAATAAACTAAAATACTTACCTTCAAGTAGAGACATCAGCGTTCTCCGGACGAAAACTAGAAGAATCTTGAATGAAAGATAATATCGAATTTACCAGGAAACATTCAACACTTTTTTACATGGAAAAAGTTTAAGACACTTTCTGCAACTACACTCAAACAAAGACTCGAGATTCTGGTGGAACTTTGTGGTCAGGTCTTACTGGAAGGCCGCAAGCCTGCAGCACATGTCAGATTTTAGCTATCGCTCGTTCGTTCTTAGCAACGTCACTGAGCGGCATTACCAACTGACCAGCGCTATCCTGTTCTCCCCTCACTAATTTAACTCTAAATTTCCGCTTCAGTCAAGTTAGGAAATCTTTCTGTATTGCCTCAACAGAATAATTTATGTATTTTATTTTATGCTTTCATACGACAGCGTTTATCCAGCGCTACAATTTCAATGAATGTAACTCCGCTACTGTCTATAACGGTTTTCTGAGAACGTTTTCATGTTGCCTGATGCGACAAACGATTCACTTGATCGTCCTAAGGCGTTAGACCCACGACTCGAAAGTTCCGGGTTAGAGTCCTGTCAGGGGCATGAGAGTCTTTTAACTTGGGGTATAATCTATCGTGACGGGCCGAAGTCAACATTACTAGACTGGATTAATTACTAGACCATTTAAAATCAAGTTCACCAAAGTCTTTAACGATCCACTTACGATTTCAAACCTTTAATCCTCATCCAATATGGCGTATTTCCAGATGGTGGATACGTTCATTATGTAGTCCAAAATGAAGACCCTTCCAAATATTCCACATTTATGTATTACGATGCTTCGTTTCCTTGTCTGCTTGTGAACTGAGACGTTTGAGACCTGTTCTGGGACTTTTCAGTCAGCCTTTGTCTATTTAGCCCAATACCACTTAATTATTGCGGAAATTCTATTTAACTTTATTATTGATTATTATTATTAACAATAGCAATAAAATAATTATGATTAGCGTTGTAAATAGCTTCTTTTCGCAAAATATAGCAAACAATTATCTAGCGATATATTGCAATCTAACTCTACACTTTGATAAACAATGAAATATCAACTAAAGATGTGGCAGACGTTGGCTGAATCGAAATTGCAATAATATTACTAAAGAAAGTAACAAAAACTTATCTATATCCAAGAATATCAGATGAAGGAATACTTAGATTTTTGTACTATTATTAAGATTATTATAATTAATACTAATATTTAGCAAAGCAAAATGGGCTCTCAAATGAATTTGAATTTATATTATGGCTTTTGGCCACCTAACTTTCAGGGTAGATTCATAAGATTCCCGGTGGAATTCTGCGCTTAACTTTCTTTATTCCATGTTGATATGATAACTATAATGCAAGATATTTAAATTTAATTATCTTACAAGATGGCGGCCAGTACTTTGTAATATCATTTATTTTTATTATTCCTATTGGGATTTCTACTTTCAGATGTAATCATGGTAAAATATCGTCTATTCCATCTTCATACAACAATTAGAACGTGAGATATTAACATATAAATATTTCTCAAAATGGCCGCCGTATCTAAGTGACGTCACATATTTTTGCCATTGCACCTAAACGCCTTACGTTTGGTTATAGACGCAATGTGGAAGAGATGTCTTTGGCTATAAACCAAATGTGAAAAGAAACCTGCGTCCCCTTAACTTGAAAAAGCTTGAAAAAAATTAAAGTTTCAGGGTCCCCAGAAAGTCCCGCCCTGAGAAATGACCGCGCTCCAACTTCTACTAGCGATCTCCGCATTCACATGCTACATACAACTAAAACATCTGTCGTGGGTGTGGATGAATACGATTTCTGTCTTTCGGAGACATTTACCGCGAATCGGAGTATGTAAAAAAGAAGAAAGAAGGTGAAGCAAGAAGATAGAGAAACTATGGAAGATTTTCTTGAAGACTGCAAAACCCAGAATATGCATTGCTGTATATTCTGTAAAAAAAAATTTATCGGTTCAAACTAGATAGTTTACCTGGTAATCCACGCATGCAAGAAGGGTGAAAAAACTTAAGTAAAAGTCTGTATAGCTCTACTATGAATCGCATCCTGTTAGCAAGTGTCTATGTGTGTCACGCAAACGCTCAACACTCGGCTACATTTCAGACAAGTGGCCGTATCCCAGCACGTGGTGTTTCACTACAAGTTGCTGCACATCAACATCAAGTGGCTGCATCTCAGCTATTGATTACTTCTCGACTAGTGGCCGCATCCCAACACGTTGTTGCATCACAACTGGAGGCTATATCGGTCTGCTCTACAACAGAAGACTGGACCTTTACATATGGCCGCATCCCAGCAAGGATCCGCATCTCAACAAGTGACTGAACACCTACAAGTGGCTGCATCACAACATGGATCCACTTCTCATGTATCACAGGTGGGCGCAACACACAAGTACTGAGACGCACCGCAGGTGCCAAGCAAAGCCTTGCCTTTGCCTATAAATGCAATGTTACAGGTAGCATTCGGTCGCTAAAAGCCTTATCTTTGGTTATGGATACATCATGATGTGAAGTTTTGCTGCAATCGGCTCGTTGATTTATACGTAATGGCGTTTTTAAAAATTGAGTCTCTTTACCTTGAAAACGATAAATAGTTTGATATTATTGATGCGGTTCAAGTCTGAAAGGTTGAGTATAGGTATCATGCCACGTTTGGAGCAACTTAGCCTAAACGTTCTCACATGAGGCTCAAATGTATGTTTTAGTAATTGAGTCTGTTTGGTTACCATAAAAACAGTAATAATGTGAAAGGTTTGGTGCAGGTAAAACATAGAAGATTGCCCACTCTGCCAGAATACCGAGTTTGGATGTAATAGGTCCAGCCGTTCTTAACTAATTCGTGAAAGATATTCTTTTTCTCTTTGAATACCATTACCATGGTAACCATACAATTTTTTGTTAATTTCTTGATTTATAAAGCTTCTCCTCCACAACCAGTATTGCTGTACAAACATTGGCGATAATCGGACCAGAAACCTTGGAGGAGTTTAATTACAAATACTACAAAATTAACGTACCAGGGCTTTGCTCGCTGTCACTCGCTCCTTTCAATGTAACAGTATTTTGGTAATATTTAAACATTTGAATAAGCAAGTTCCAAATAAGCATAATGAAACGTTTTAGGGTCAATTCGATAATCGACGGCTTAACTTCTAGTCAGCGCTGAGTTGAGACCAACTCGCATTGGCCAATATCAGACTTGTCTTCAACTTAGCGCTGACTAGAAGTTTAGCGGTCGATTGTAGAGCTGACCCTTACTACTTTATAACTCCCTTGAATAGATATTGGATGGATTTTCTCCGAGTCTTTAAAACAGTTCAGATTCTGAGTTACAGATTCATATTGAAATATTTACACTAACTTATTTTCATTTTATCTCGTAGTTATTAATAACGATACTCTGTACATTAGGAACAGTATTTTGTTTCAAAGCCAGCCTCCTACTGCAAAAGAATGTAGGAAATTTTGAAGCAAACCGTGCAAATACCTTACTCATTGTCTACACTGTTATAAGAAGACAGAGCTATGTTCCCCGCTTGGCATTAAATTAATTTTGCGTTGTAGCTTTTTCACCTAGATTTCTTCTTTTCTCCCACCATGCTACATTCTCTGTTGCCCCGGATATTCTTTTCCACCTTCATATTTTCAAATAATATATATCTTAACAAAAAGTTTCTCGTTGATGTGTGTCTGTGTCTATGTGGAAAGAAAGAGATTTAATAAGCTCGTGACTTTTCTTGGATCAAAATTGAGTTAGGAGCTAATTCCATTTCATTGTAACTTTAATACGTTATACTGTCAATAAATTCATGCACTGGACGTAGTATATCGTCACCACACACAGTAAAAATCCGTTTCTTAAAATTGAAAAAAATAAGTTCTTATGTGTGTGCTGAGAAACAATTTTCTTAGAAATGACTAATGAGATACCAGTATTCTATTTTAATTAAAAATAAGTACATACCAGTTTGGAAATGAGATATCTTCTTTCCAGTGAAATGTGTTATTATTTGTTTTAGAAAAATGAGACCGATGATATCTCATTTCTAAGAAAATTATTTCGCAGTGCTTTTCTGTTTCAATTTTAAGAAAATGTTTTAATTATGTGCGATAGAACTTCTAAAGTTACGATCGGAGAAAGGTAATTGTGTGTCTCAAGTGATTACTTATGTGTGGAAAGACATATCATACAGTTAAGTTAAAATTCTTAACAATAAGTATATAGTGCAGGAAAATACAAGGCGTGAATCACGAGAACGAGAAAACGCTAGGACAGTGGTTCCTATGGGCGGATTTATTGGGGGCATGAAGGGTTGCTCCCCAGTTAATTCATCATGATTATGAGAACCCCAAAATAGCTTCCACTCTTAAGTATCACCTATATCGATATAGGTCTTGCGATATAGGTGGAACCCCAGAACAGCTTCGTACTACCAGGCCGACTACTACACAGTGCAATAGGTTTTAATGTAGAAACTGAGATCAGTGAGTCACCACAAGCCATAAGCTAACAAGAGGTTGTGTGAAACCAACCTGGCACCGCGTGGCCCTAAGGAAATATTTTATATGAGACCAACGCGGTATTTAACCTGTCAAAGTAAGTGCCCCGCAGGGTCTCTCTCTTAAATCCTGAAATGACTGGTGTTGCAATGCCCTCCAATAAATCCGTCTTTGTGGTTACCAAGTTTGGTTTTACACACAAAACGTATGCATAAAATACATAAAGGGACACTCATTTATCTTTTGTATTTACAAATCAATATAGAAATGCATTTGAAGGGTACTGATGTCCAAGAAAGGCAATTTCTCTTAAAATACATTTTGTCTAGCACTCCCATTCACTCCCATCCATTTAATACTCTAAAATCTGCTACAACTTGTGGATTATTTGCAGTTTTGGATTTCAACATTCCTTGCATTTTACTATGATGTAGTACATTTTACGAGTGCAAATTCTTAATTTCTTGAAAAGGAACATCCCCTTCTTTCGCTGCACTCTTCATTTGTAGTTCATTTTCGTGTATATGGGCTAAGGCCAGGGTGGTGTACGTCACTTTTCTTCCTATTGCGAATATACAATCACATTCACATTCAGCAGAAATAAAAAGTAGTACAAATCCAAATCTGTGTTAAGGGAAAACGGTCAACTCCACACGTGCTGTCATGAATCAGTTAGCTTAACATGCGTAAATGTTAAATTGAAAACATTAATGGTATAAGTCATTACATACAAATTATGACTATAATGGAAGATAGCCAAACTGGTGTTAGTTATGTTCGACAATTCTGAGTTAAGTAAAGAGTTAATGCACATTCAAATCTGTTTAAAGGGAAAGCCTTTTGTTAAAAAATAAGCTACATGTCTTAAAATGAGAGGTCAACAACAAAGGAATATCAGTGACTTAGAAAATGACAAGCAATACATACGACACAAAACATACATATTTTGCACAAACACACATTGGTCCTTTCGTGTCACATGTAAAAGTATGAACTCGGATTATTTCTTTTATTTTTGAATGTCACTTGCGTCCGTCTGTTTCTGAGATTCTCAAACACCATGATGTACTGGCAGATATGTTCCCAAAACCGTTACACTTCCGAGAAATTGACGTCGTTTGACGACCACTTTTCCGGAGAAAGGGAATGTTAAGGTAATGGACAGGACCTTCATATAAGTACTATACCAACACATTCATGGTATAACTAAAGGCAATCGTAGGAAATGACAGTCAATATCCTACCGTATCAGCTATCCGAAAATCACGACTATAGCTAGTAGCAGACAGGGCTAGGTTTTAACGAAAGCGTGACAGTCATTTTAAACAATCTAAGAAAATATCTATATTTCATAACCAATATAGATGACGCAGCAGCAAGGATGAATAAGATGACTTGTGCTGATGAAACGAGTTTTAGAAGAAGAATATTATGAAAGCTTTTGTTACAGTTTCTTGATCTAACTTTTAAGCAGATAATTTCCAAATGTTGCTCCAGGCCTAGGGCAATTGCTTTAATTTGGAAGATAAACTTGTTGAAAAATATGACTGGAAAACATTGTAAAGCTTTCATGTGTTATTTATAATTTTCCACTTTACCAGGTTCTGGATCTGATTAAATGTGCGCACGAAACAAGACAGATCATTGATTTTATTTAAAATATCGCCTGCAGTAATCCACATCTAAAACACAACAACGTTGGATACACACAGATCATTTCTATATTTCTGCTATTACATCTACGGACAAAAGTTTTGAATTTGACACAATGCCTATAATCAACTTTTCTTATTGCAAAAATACAAAGATTGAAATATCGTATATTGTTGATAACTTGCAGAGAAATGCATGACAATATGCCGTACTTTCGTGAAAAATATTGTCCTGATATTTAGCTAAAGAAGAGTAATATTTGAAAGAAAAAAAATATAATTTCAAGAATGTCCTCAAGTTGTATAGTACTTTATCTTGGAAAGAAAATTTTTTGTAACCCAACGGAAATTATTAATCCTTTTTTTTTCGTTAATAAATGTTTCACATAGGAGGGGCATCTTTAGAATTCCGGAAATATTATCTAAAGAAATGCTCAACACTTTTATTTCCAAATCTGCACATGAGGTTAGTAAATAACGATATACAGAAGATATGAACGTTTAGTATACATGATCCATATTAGGGCACAAAAGGTTAATACATCACGAGAGATAGATATTACTGGTGTGCATCAAATGTATTCGTGTTTCAAATATGTATTGCTGTAGGAACTTTTTTAATAATATAAATTATTTGTGCTCTAGGCTTTCATTTACTGAACATTGTAATTTAATAGGTCTAAGAAATGTTATTGAAACGTGCCATTAATATTAAGGCATACCATTAGTTATAATTAGGCAAACACATGTTATTATTAAGGTATGTTAATAATGAGGTATATAATTTATAAGGTATGTTATTACAAACGCATCCACAGAACAATGATATTACGTATTTAAAATGAATCTGATCTCTCCATGTAAAAATCTAATTTTGCTTCTCGGTAGCACTCTATGGTACCAATGTTGTTTCTGCCTGTAAACAATAAGTGTTTTTCCTATACCGGTCATGTTTGAAAGTTCAAGAATTTTAGATGATGTATAGTTTGGAAATCTAACTCAATTTCTTGTAGTCACATGTAACTTCCATAACCACGCTATAAAGGTAATGAAGGTATCCCAACGCAATGACTCTAGGACCTTGTAGATCCCATGATACGCCCATAAAAAGGAAGCGCTCAACAGTTTAGTAGATATCTACAATATTTTGGCATACCAGTCTACATTCACTGTATATAGGGTGTCTGAAAATTGATGGTAATTATTTGAGGGTGAATTTCTGACACCAAACATTAGAAAAGTGCCTTTGAAGAAATTCAGATATATGCGTAGAGGAATCCGAAGTTAAGCCAGCAGCGTTGCCAAGGACGTCTATCTCTACAAATGTCGATGTAAGAATTGTAGATTTAGCATATCACAGTCGAAGTAGTATCCGACAGATGCATACAGCGAAGTACAATTAAGTAAATACAACCAACATTAAAAACGGCGAGCGTAAATATTGTGTTTTTTTTCCTGAATTAGTGTGCAATAATAGTGAATTTATTAATATTAATATAAACAATCTAAGTGCTGGTTTCACTGTAGATAAGAAGAAAACGTCCACGTTTAAAATCAAACGCTGTTTTAAAAACTATCCAAAAATAGAGTAAACGGCATAGTTTTCCACACCCTTTCAGACCATGATGAATCTAACGGTATCTAGCTCATCCCTGTCTGACTTGTACCTATTAGGTAGGACAAACGGAGAATAAAAAGGACCTGCAAATTTTAGAGTCAAAATGATAGCTTTCCCTACCCTTTCATCATATCATGAGGAATCAAACGGTATATCTCTGTCGGACTTGTAATTCCTGAGATCTATGCGGGATTCGACATACAGACACGACATATGTCCGTATATATTCCCCTATTCACTGACGTTCACACTTTCATTTGCTTATTTGTGTATATTATGTGCATACGAATGCACAATTTCAAAACTTTAAGATTCTGCATCGGTGAAGTTCGGATCATAGGATTGCCTTTACTCATTCATTTTGATGCAATTGCTAGTGATAAACGAACACATATATTGTGAAGAGATTCGAAGACTTTGTTCATTAGATGTAAAGTGTTGATCTTGTCGAAATAAATTGTTTAATTATTATATTTAAGGCTGCAGGGTCCGCCACTACAAGTAATGAATATCACTTTTGATACACCCTGTATATTTCAGTTGTTAACAACGCACAAAGCTCAATTATATTGTTTCAACTTCAAGCAACACTAAAGTCAAACGGTAAAATACGTATTCCTCTTTGCTCATCATTAGGGTCAAAGGCATTAAGATAATTATTTAGCAGAGTAAAATATTTATCCAATGATGAGAACTGTTGGTGGTTTTTTAATTAGATGTTGTCTCTTTCCAACAGATTTCAACAGCACTCTGTTTGCTGTTTCTGTTTGGATATTATTTATTTGTTAGACGTTGGCTGAATGCAGTTTTCTGGTTTCGATCCTGGTTTCTCTCAGCGTGTGGTAATAGATCGATAGTGGGACGAAATATAGAGAAGAAAGCTGAACAGAATGAAAAAATGAGAGATAGAGAGAGAGAGAAATGCAGAGATTGAGAAAAAGACGTAGAGGGTAGGCTAGAACAGAGCGAGGCCCATTTGTATTCTGCACGAAATGTCGATGTCTGCAATTGGCAGTGTGCTTGTGCAGAGATTTCAAAAACTAACTTTCAAGGGTTCTTTGAGATCCTCTTTCTTTTTCTTCTTCCTTCTTTCATTTAGAATTCTTCTTGGGGATTAGTATGGTGTTCGTGTGGTGTTCTTTACTTACACCATATTTTCAGTAACTAAATATATATTTTTTTAAATTTTCTATTCTACGATGTAGTGATATTTCATTATACTATTCCAATTGATATTTCTGTTTTCGTATTGCTTTTTTCCATCAACGTTTTGGTTTACTCCAGGAGGCAGGACCTTTAATCTAAAATAAGCCTTCTTCCTTCGTCTTGTTATTCTTTCACTTCTATGTTTTCCTGTACAATCTGTACGTAAGCTGGTACATTTTCCATTCGATCGTAATTTCAATTACATTTCAGAAACTCAATTTCAGATAAAGCAATGTTCTAACTTGATTATTTGTTTTTCTACATTTTTCTCGCTCTCTCTTCCCGACGTACATTCTCCACTGCTTTGTTTTAATTCGTTTATTTTGTGTCAAGGTTAGTTTATTTAGCGATCTCTTGAAGTCACTGTTTTGTATTTAGTTTCACTGTCTGTAAGAAACGGTCTTAGATTCACATACACATGTAATCTGCCACATAAGTGGTGCTAGTACAGAAGGGTGAAGACTTAGATGTGTAACACATGTGCTATTATCCGTCCAGACTTATTAGTATACTGTTGCTCTTATGGAAACAGGGATGCCGGTTTTACTATTAAAAAAAAAGAAACTGAGCTAGCTGCAGCCGTTCTCTCACGTCGGGTTGCCATAGCCGAGCGGCAACGCTGCAGTCGCTGTTACATTCCCTCCCTCTTCTCCCGTCAAGTTTCTTAAGTGGAACTATCGTTATATTAGATAACTAAATATGTGTAAATGAAGAAGGGCATTACGGAATTAATTTTCGTATCATTGTTAAATATAAAACCTTCACGTGGGATAATTAAAGAGAAATAACAGTAAAGGAATTTCGTGTGCGTCAGGGGGGAAGCACGATAAGTAAAACTGCAGCTGTTGCCCATAAGCTGCAACAGTATAGATCAAACTTTGGATCGGTAATAGGTTGATAACACTTACTTGGCAATCCTCACGACCAATGGCGCAGCAGTGTACATTGTTACATCGTTCATGGCTGTGGATGGTGTGTATTTATCATAGAAGTAGCGTGCGAGTTGTGTATGTCATAAGAGTTACTTAGTTATAGTGAAATATTTTTCAGATCATTGAGATCTATTTTTAATATGATGCAACTCTTGGTTCACGATTGAACTATTCACATGGTATGTAATTGTGTATCGAGCATGGTGACTGAGCAGAAACGTTTTTTTCCTCGTAATTGGAAAACCATAGGTTCAAAACCCTGAGCTTAGGAATCCTAGCATGACAATTTTTCTGGTTTCCTTCAATCACATTAAACATCTCCAAATAGGGCCTACTCCCCGTATCTTTCTCTCTTTGGTTGAAAGTGTTGAAAGTCTATAATACGTAGTCTTAAGTTACTGTACTGGACATGAAAGTGAATTTGAATTACTTTTGAAATAAATCTCTTAGAACATAGAGAAGATTTTCTTATTATTGTGCTGAAATTTAACCTACTTTTGGGTTACTAGTTCGTGTGTCAAGATATTAAGAAATTAACAGAAAACTGTTATCTTAGTAGCTATAGAAAATATTGTTGACAATACGAGTTACTTCCTGAGATATGTCTTCATTTATTGTGATAGAGTTTCAGGTTTCATTCAACATAATTGCTTGTAGAAAAGAAACACCTCTATAGAAAGAGATCTGCAGTTTTAATAAAATTTTCTTTAATAAGTAAGATAAAACGGTATTATGTTAAAATTCTTTCACTGCAATACTTTGCAACTGCAACTGATCTACGGTAATAAAGAAATGTTATTATTATTAATAGTAGTAGTAGTATACAGAAAAACTCTCTCTTTGCTATTACCCATTAACACCAAAAGTTGACAACAAAATGTCATGATATGATCTAAGTTAATAATCATGTACTTGTTATCCTACAATATTATTGCCAAAGAGAAAATTTATTGTGGCTTATTCCCATATCTATAAACCCGCCAGTATGTCATATTTACATTGTCCTGTTCCACTCTGCAACATCATTTACAGACTCATGTCTTAAGTCATGACAGCCCCTGACAGTCGCCTGGAGCGGTTTCTCTCTTCACTCTGCCATTCGCACCTGAATTCAACTTGCAAAATCAGAAAGCTAGAATAATTGGGTGTGCTATCATCCAATGTCTGCGACATATATTTGTTACGTTCCTCTAGTGGACAACTTTTTCCATTTTATTCTGGAACTCACTTCACATCCTCCTAAGGAAAATATCGGCACTTCTGGAAATAATAAGAAGGAAATAATCGGTACAATTCTGATATTTGTTTCTTGTCTATTACAAAATTAGTTTTCTAAACTGAATTCGATTTAATTTAATTGAGGATTCTTAGGTATATTTAGCTCAGCCTGCGACACGGGAGGGGAGAAAATATACGAAGAAATATCTAGCATGAAGGTTCTAGGTTAAACCCCAGTCAGAATGACCGCCAGATAGATTTGAATCCATGACATTTGAGTCGCAAGAACAAAGTTTTTACTACCTAAATTAATGTCTGCTAACAAGGAACCTGTCCCCGGTGAGACACAAAAATCAGCATGGAACATCCACTTCAAATGAACACAGTAGCACAGTACGTTTCGGAATTTACTGGAACACGAGCTACAAAATTCTGTTCCAAAATTGTGTTCTGAACGCCTGAAGGGTAGGCAACACTTCATACATTATGCATTTCACTTTTATATAAAAGGTTGCAATAAATATAATTTAAATGTTACATTAACGTTATTGATGAAGTTGACGTGTTAATTAATTGCTGTGATCCCTGCCAAATGCGAATATTATATAAATACATGGTGACTCAAAGGAAATTTCCCATCCCGATAATTTGTAGCAAATTGATTTCCAAAAGGAATCTCCACACACGCCCTTTATAATTTCAGCGTAACGTTCCATCCTGGTCAAGCATTGCATGCTGTTAAAATTTATAGTGGTC
>JAGDQP010040613.1:0-17223 GCA_022664845.1 Lepisma saccharinum | reverse complement strand
GAGTATAATGTTAAATAGGTAAAATTTCATGAATTTAAGATAATTCAAAAGGAGTAAATAAGCACATAACACATGTACAGTATATAAACAGAGAAAAGTGATTTTAATAAAATCAAGCCACAGCACTGAAGAGCCATATTTCTTTTAAACAGAACATTCGTCATAAAGACATTCAGTTAAGTTACAAGAAACTAGTGACCAATAAATGAATTTTAGAAGAAGACGAAGAAGACCTTACAGATCAGAAACAGGTGATGTTTACCTTCCGTCATTTCCAACCAATCAGAACAAAGATGGCAGCATATAAATGATGACATTTCCTATTTTAGTAGATGACAGCATGTTATCTTCCGTCATTTCCAGCCAATCAGAGGGAAGGAACAAGAGCAATCAATTTCTTATAAAAACACAATTTACATTGACTTCGCATGCTAGGAATAGCAGAGCCACCAAACAGTTAACCTTTACTCGTCGTTCGTTTGTCAAAAGAGAGCTTTGTTAGTTTCGTCAAGAAAGTTCGACTTTGTGATCCTTAATAGAACTTATACATTTTAGTAGTGACTAATGCTCTTAGCTACAAATACGAACATTAGTATCGATATTAGTCATCGTGCAGTTGGCAGAAGAAGAAAACAGACTCGTGTGTAAAATAACTCTTACTGCCTTCGCACTGGAACAGAAGATGAAAAGACAGAGACTCATGTATAAGTGATTATTCCTACCTTCGTCCGGTGCAAGAAGATAAGAATGTTTTTTTTAACCAGGGACTTCTTAGTCCATACATACAGAGATACATGTGAAGGGTTATTTGCAGATAAAATGCTCAAAATCACTCTAAGTTCAATTTAAAGAGGAAAGACAGGTTCTTAGAGTATCCCTATATCTAATAAATAGTAAAGCATTAGTTTGTATCTTGTCAATTATCTAAGGTAGACAGTTATCCCTTTAGCTAGTAAGAAAAACTGAATTTAGTATGTTGCTTCATCTTTACAGGCAGAAACAAGCTTCGTTAAGTAAGCTTAAAATGCAAAAGAAGTGTACAGTTTATTCCTATTTTTAGAAATGCGACAAATGTTACCATCTTAGCTACGCACTCCAATGCTACGAATTAAAATTAGAATGTCAAGTTCAATAATACATATATCAAACAAAAAACCAGGAAAGAAAGAAATCAATATAAACTTCCTTCCTCCTGCACCTCTCTCTATCTAGCTCTATCTCTGTATCTCTCTCCCTCTAAAACAAAGTTATCAGACAACATTGAAAAGGAGATGACAGAGAAGCAGTGTTTCTGCGAAGATGATAAAACGACTGCGTGACTATGAATAAATGTGTTCTTTAACTAAACACTATATAATTACAATATTCACAGTGTCTCATCATAATAGAAGAAAATTAGAACTTTACAAAAGCCTAGTATTTTTCCAAAACAGGTTCAATTCAATACCAAATCACAAACAGAACTTACAGTTTCTTCGTTACATTTATAGAGCTCACTCAGCCAATAATGCCAGATCTGTTTGGCTATCCTCCGTTCCTGAGACAAGATTTTAACTTCAGTTTAAGTAAAGTATTATAAGCGATACTCTCCACACTTTGCTTACATAATCTAAGCACTATAAGTAGAGACTATTCTCGTTTCGTGTTGAAATACTAGACGATTTGCGTTTGTGAATCAATAGACATGATGAGGTAATATAATAATTTGTATTTAAAATAATTTAAAATTAACTATTATTCGTAGGTAGAATTTTGTAATCTCCATAACTAGTTTCCCTTTAGGGAGCCAGCAGAATGGACTTTTAGAGGTCCTTGTCTTTTCTTGGATACCAAAAAAATAACTCATCCAAGAGAGTGTTAGTGAAAGTTTTGAAACGTTAAATAACATATGGCGAGGAGTCATGGAAGTGTGAAATGAGAGTGCAAGAACAAAACTTTGTAGAATTGTATGGCTATTTTCGCGTTATCTGCTGGGACATGGGGTGAGTGTTAAATGTGCTGAACATCGTGTATAATGAAAAAATAATCTGATGCAAACAGATCTATCTTCCTTGGCCCCATATTTTATCTGTGGTTTTGAAACAAAACATGTCCTTCATAATAAGTAGGTACACTGACTATGAAGAAAATATTAGTTGGACAATTTCATGCATTTCGCGCAAAATCAAGGCCGATGTCGGTATGAGACGTGAATGGACAACTGCATTGGTCCAATTTACTTTTTACTGCTCAAAGGCTGTCTTGCTGTACGTGCCCCTCAAACCACATTTGAGGAACACTTTCGACAGCAGCCTCCACATAGGGATGACAATCCGCTCAGCTCTAGCGGCGAATCTAACGCTCGAGTCGAGTCGTCGCTCGAGCTCGACTCACTGTAACCGAGTCGTAGGGTGAGTCTCTCTGAGCAGCGACTCGGCTCGACTCGAGCATATAGTGAGCGCCGACTCGACTCGACTCAAACATATAGTGAGTTCCGACTCGGATCGACTCGAGCATATAGTGAGTTCCGACTGGACTTGTCTCGAGCAGTTCTGAGTACCTACTCGACTCGACTCGAGCACCTACTGAGCGCCGACTCGACTCGACTCGACTCGAGCATCTACTGAGCGCCGACTCGACTCGACTCGAGTCGAGCGAGTCGTTGACATCGAAATAACTCGAAAAAAACTTTTTAATGGCATTCTTTTCTTAATCAATACGTACTAAAAAGTAAAAATAATAATAATAATAATAATAATTTTGTTTATGCATGACTAAAAATAAAAGAATTGAGCGCGTCATTTCAAGAATTTATGAAGTGATTGTATATGAGAGAGCATCCCATGCTTTTCTTTTTAGGCATGTATAAACATTTTTTTTTCTTTTTAGTACGAATTGATTAAGAAAAGAATGGCTTTAAGAAGTTTTTTATTATTTTTTTATGTTAATTTCGTTTCACTATTTGCTGTTGCTTTCCTACTAACTTTGGAAACAATGATACTAGAAAGCATGATAGTCGATGTGAAGTTAATTTATTGATCTCCTTAGCAAAGTAATTTTTTGTTCTAAGTGTTCTCGAATAACTGAACAAGTAGAAAACCAAGATAGCTGTGTATAAATTATGAGGTAAGATAACTTTGCATTACTATGACATCGTCCACTGACTACGTTTTTTACGGTTATGTCAATCCACTCGGCTTGAGCGACGAGTCTAACGCTCGAGTCGAGTCGTTGCTCGAACTTGACTCGCTGTAACCGAGTCGCAGGAGTCTCTCTGAGCAGCGACTCGGCTCGACTCGAGCACATAGTGAGCGCTGACTCGGCTCGACTCGAGCATATAGTGAGTTCCGACTCGACTCGACTCGAGCACATAGTGAGCGCCGACTCGACTCGACTCGAGCAGTTGTGACCACTGACTCGACTCGACTCGAGTAGGTACTGAGCACCGACTCGACTCGACCTTAGTCTGACCGAGTCACGACTCGAGTCGAGCGAGTCGTTGAAATCCCTACCTCCACAACGCCATACCACTTCACGCCAGCATGTGGCGTGATTTTGCTAATGGAGTAATATACTTCCATATGCCGGGATGTTTCTGAATACGATTAATGAAATTGTATGTTTAGGAAATATAATTAAAACGTCATATTATCTTAATATTCCTAGTTGTGGCTAAGTGTTTGTAGATGAACCTGTGGGAATCTTTTTGCACAAAAATGAGTGGTAATCAGCATACATACGACAAATTATGACACCATAACTGGATGCCATCAAAGGCACCATAGCAGCCCTGGGAAATTACGTTGAAATCACAGAAATTTAGTGTTTCACACCCAGGGTCATTCCATGTGAAATCAATACACATTCTAACAACATTCTACCTCACCTTCTCAGGTTTCTATGATTTATGGTTTATTGCTAGTAACCGTTGAGAATATTAAAATCTATTTATTTATTTATTTATTTACATTTTTTGACAGTTCTAAAATTTCCAAAATGTCCCATTTTCCCTTACAAAAGTTCATATTACTCTTCAATGCTTAGTGCTAGAGAGCTCGGATAGGACTCATTTTAAAGCTATTGTAATAAGTGTTCATTTGATATGATATGCAACAGGGTGGAACAAAACCTTGTATTCCAAATAATTAAAAAAGTCGATTTTCCCACAATAGGATGTCTCGATTATTTTTTTAAAAAATCATAAATGTTGGTCATAGCTTCCTACACCTACCACGGAAATTCTAACATGGGGCGATACTGAAATCGTGAGATATAAAATATTTTTTTTATATTTCTGGGGACGAAAAGGCATTAGCGGTCCACATTAAGATAAAAATACCTTTGGTAAACTTTCTTTATCATTTTAGTCATTAGAGACTTTGTCCCGTCCCCAGTGCCGCCCCAAACATCCGTGCCCCAGTCGGGATTCAAACCAGGAACCCTGGATTTGCTAGGCTCATGACTCAGACTGAACGGCTACCAAGGTTTGATCCGTATGAAGAATTTAAGTTACTTATGGCTTTTAGCATTATGTATCTCTGGCTCATGTTGAGACAGTGAGGCGAAGGGATGCAGTAAGAAGTCGGCTAGAGCTAAAGTTTAATGTACCAGATATTTGCCTGGTGCGACTGACGAGTAACAATAGGTTAACATTAAAAATATGATTTATTATTGGAAGCGGGACCTGGATTGGTATCCTAGTATTTGAAACTAAAGATTCGGATCTGATTCTTGGAACCGGGTGCCCAGACCTGAATTCTGACACCGAGTACAATGATCCAGGAAACGGGTACCCCGTTCCAAGAACCAGATCCGAGTCCTCAGTTTCTATTTCCAAGATATGAGTCCTGCTCCCGGTTCCAATGTTACGTGCCCAGCAGGATTCATGTGTTCATCCATATTATATACCAGTTCATAATAAACTGAACTTAATGTGGACCTAGGAGTTTTCTCAGTTACACCAGGTAAATATCTGGTTGGTATCTTGAACTTAAACTCGGACCAATATCATACTACATTATTTCCCCTACCTATCGCAGCCTGAGCCATAGATACCTAACGCTAAAACCATAAATAATTTAAATTCTTCATACGGAGACAACCTTGGTAGCCGTTCGGTCTGAGGCGTGAGGCTAGCAACTCCCGGCTGGGGCACGGATGTTTGGGGACGGCACTGGGGACAGACCGAAGTCATTAATGACTAAAATGATCCACAAACAAAGTGTATCAAAGTTGTTGTTTTTTTTTAAATGAGGACTGTGAATGCTTTTTCTTCCCCAAAAATATAATGAAAATATTTTGTATCTCAAGATCCCATTATCGTCCCAAGTTACAATTTTCATCGTAGGTGCAGGGAGGTATGACTATTGTTTTAAAAAAAATCGAGATGTCCAATATTGAGTAAATCGATTTTCTCAATTTTTAGGATACAAATTGTTCTGTCAACCTATTGCCTATCATTACAATGTCTTTACAATTAACCCTCTCCGAGCTCTAGCACCAACAATTGCAGAGTAATAAGAACTTTTCTAACGGTCTTGCATATCTTTTGAACTTTCATAGAATGAAAACAAGTGATTCAAAAATCTGATAGGGTGAGGTAAAAAAAGGTGTGTTGAGTTGACATGGACTGACTCCACATCGTTTTATTAATTTCATAAACAATTCAATATGGCTTAGGATCTTACAACTGCTATTAAATCAATAATAAGGAATTTTTCATCATTCCTATCATATCTGCAGTGGGTAACTATAAATGTATCTTAACATATATTATAACAATCTCTTAACATCAGACCAGAAACACATGTCCGTACTAACATGATATGTCTTTGGGCAGCTAATTCATACGCTGCTGTTAACTGAAGGCAAAAAGAAAGCTGTAGTGCATACTTGTAAATAAAATCGACTTCGTAAAGCCAAAATAAGTGGAAGTTGGAGTTAGACCTATAAGAAATACTTGCTCTTCCATTAACCAGAATTGTTTCATTTTATGTCTAATAGTTAGACAACCAACATGACAGTACAAATATGCGCCAAAATATGAAATGCCAGGATATTCCTCCATTTGGAAGAATAAATTTTGAGTCTTTCAGCATGGTTTAAAGAGCCACGAGATAGATAGGCAGAAATCAAATTCTTGCCTTCATCAAACACTCACACACAGAGAGAGAAAGAAAAAGAGAGAGAAACAATGAAAGAAACAATGGAAAAAGACGGGAAGCGAAAAAGGATAGCAGAAAACAAGGAAAGAGGGAAAGAAAAATGGCACAAGAAATGGAAGTCAATGAAATTTTAACACTTATGAATACACAGACTATGACTCTCTTTCCCTGCCTCTTCTCCCTCTGTCTTGTGATTTTCTCCCTTTGTGTGATAAATCTCTTTCAATAGCAATCGCGGACATCACTTACAATGCTTAATTAATTGAAGAAAATAATTGGAAATCCGGGCGTTGAATCAAACAAAGGCATTTGAGAATAAGAGCCTGACAAACTTACCACTTAGCTACACAGACCATAACAAGTGTGTTGTTAAATCAGATATTAAACTCCATACTGTCAGCGAGTTATTCAGTACACCCCCCGATTAATTTTACAAATTAGCGTATACCTTATGCCAAGATGTAGATACCATTTTGTTTCATTTCGTTTATTCATGTCATTAATTTGCCTGATCCGGAGAGATTAAAACGGTCAAACACTTTTCGTTTTACTTGATCGGGAGAAAACGTTGATAAGAAGAAAAGGATATAGCTACAGGATGCGGATCAGTATATTATTACTACCTTTTCACTACAACAATACATTTGCAAAAATTTGCACAATGTACACATTCATTTTGAGCAGATATTTTGTATGCAGGTCGTGAGTAATATGAGATTGGACTTATGTTTTCAAAAGCAAGGTATAAGTTTGACTTTTTGATATATGAAGTAAGTCCTAGCATACTATATTGAATATATTTATAAAGAGTGGAACAAGCAAGGCCTGTGCGAGATGACTCCAAAAGCCAAGTGCGAGATGACGAACAGAAATAAGTAAGAGGTAACCTTCTATATATAACCCAAAGTATATGTGACACAAAACTGTCATATTGTATTCAAAGAAACCTTGGAGCTTAACATGTTTCGGGTTCTATCATACAAATATTGCCTTGAAGGATTTTATTCGTTAATGTCACTTGTATTTCTTGGCTTCAGAGTCCGCTTATCGACATAAAGAATTTTGACCGCATTTGAACTGATGTAGATACACTGTAGTTTTGCAAAAGTTGCAAAAATCTTGTTTCCCATTCCCTCAATGTAAGAAAAAAATGTATATAATTTCGTTGTTATTGTCTCACTATAATATAATTAAAGAATTTTGCATTCTATCTTTTTTTTTATAAATTAATTTATTCCTCCCTTTATTTAATGGAAACATGATCTCTTTAAATATTCATAAATTTTGCGTATACACTGTAAAAATTCTGGGACTACTTCACTGCACACGCGATTGACATTTCGGGGCGTCGGAAAAGCGTCCAAAGGAAAATCGTCCAAACGGAATACCGTCCAAGGATTTTTGGAAAATCATCCAAAGGGAAAAGAATCCAAAGGAAAATCGTCCAAAGGTAAAACCGCCCAAGAGAAAAGCATCCAAAGGGGAAAACAGTCCAAAAGAAAATCACCCAAAGGGAGAAGCATCCAAAGGGAAGACCGTCCAAGGGAAGACCGTCCAAACTGATATTTTGGATGAAATTTCCTCGAACGGGAGAATCGTCCAATAAAAATTGTATTACGTGTTATTAATTTCTTATTAAAACAAGTCATGGGAATATCATCCAATTGGAAAGGCATCCAAAACAAAAACCGTCCGAAGGAAAATCTTCCAAAGGGAAAACCATCCTAAGGAAAATCATTTAAAGGGAAAATCGACAATAGGTTTCGTTAACGGGAAAACCATCCAAAGGGAAAATCACCCAAAAGGGCAAATCATCCAACGGGAATATCGTACAAACGTGGCCTCTCATCAGTCTTGTTGTAAACAGTGTGACAATATTTCTTGAGAATTTGAACTATTATTCCCTAGATAATGCTGTTTTGTTCTTATTGAGAACATTTAGGTAGAATGTCTTTTATTTCTTTGTTAATGATTCTAGTTTAACGAATCTATCAAGTTTTATTTCTTTACTTGCAACATGTTTCAAGTAAAGTTTATTTTTTCTCGGATGTTGAAACTTTCGTCAAATTGTTCATAATTGAAGCCATGTTTCAAATGACCTTAATTCACAGTTTCAGAAATTTCAGAGTAATATATTTTTGTCTGCTAAGAGTGAACGAAGAGAATTCATGACCCGGTTAACCCAGTAATACACACAGGAAGTGACATTACAAATACAGTAAACTGTTGAGTAGCAAATACTGCTTAATTTAACATTCTTTGCGGTGAGTTCGATATTAACAATAGCTATTACGCGGAATAAAAGGATAATATTTGAAGTTAGGAATATATTCGCATTGTTCACGAATAGGGAATGTCATAGGTAATTAAAGAAGACAAAAGAACTGGAAAGCAACCCTGTAACATTTGATGGATTGCCCAGAAAAGGGAAATATATTCTTGCATGGAATTCATTGAGGTTACTGTACTTCTTCTACGCATGTTTCAAACATCAATATTTGCTTTTCAGGTATGTTAGTTAGGCGTCTCCTTAGTTAGCCCTAATCTAGTAATGTGATTGGAGTGATAATTGAGGTGCACTTTACTTTATAGCTTGAAAAAAAGTAAATTTACAGAAAATATTAAAAATTTCAAACCTGTATTGAAGTCATACCAGTATTCGAAATGGGTTAGAAAAAGTAAGGGAACTGTTGCAGAAGTGGTCTCAAAAAGGTAAGGACCGTAAGGGTACGCTATTAATAAAAAGATAAGAGTACGCATAATCCAAGATGGAAAAGGTAAGGGCACGGCGTGTTCCCTACTTTGAGGACTGAGTGTTGCAACGCAAAATATAGCAAGTTTTGTGTTAAGGAAGTGTGAAATGAGAGCGAAATGTACTTGGGACTGCTAAGCTAAATGTTTGTTAGGACGAGTACATGGATTTCGTGGTAAACGTCATGTGCATCGCGTGTAGTAAAGAGAAGGTCTAACTGAAATTAACCCAAGACATAGGGCTATTGTGTGGGGAAATTTTAGAAAAATGTCATTGTAACACAGAGTGGCGCAATTAGTATTCCTCCGCTTGACGTCATGTTTTTTATCTGTTGTGCAACTCGAGTGCGTATTTAACGAAATAATAATGATATTGCTTTTCGTGACACGTTTTAAATTGCTGGTAGTCCCTAGGTGCTTATAGAAGTATCTGCAGCAATTATTTGCAAGTGAATGATTAGCATTGGGCGTGGTTGGCTCAACAGCTGACGGAAACTGCGGGCCATAAAGTAAAATTTAACATGTGATCGTTAAGGATACGCAAAAAGGAGTATCAAGGCGCTTAAATGTAAGATACGTAACGCAGTTCCTTCGGGCAGGGATCTTCAGCAGTCTCAATTGAAGCCGCAATCTTCAGTGCCATTTTTAGTTAGATTTTCCATGAAATTTAAAAGATTAGAGATTAACACCTACATCAAGGACGTAGCCAGTGGGGCGTGTCCAGACACTTCCGAAATTTGCTGCCTGTGTCTGCATCTAATTTATTACTAACCAAAAATTTGCCGAACACAGCGCGAAGTTCCTCCTTTTAAACCAAAAGCTTGTTTCTCTTAAAATTTGCAACAAGTACAGTTGAAAGCAGAACATAATTATTTTAACAATATTCGTTCATACTTTTTGGTCTGAAGATAAATTTTAGCTTCTGAATCAGTTTACCATATCGTTTGAAGAAGCGGAATATTCCAATTTTTTTATGTAACCTAGTTTCATTCACAATGTTTACACAGTCAAGAGGTTCATGCATATTCTAGTGATGTAGAAATATGAATCATTACGAGACTCATTTAAACAGCATGCACAAATCCTTAAAACAAAACAAATTATTGTGCTAGCATGATTTTGTTTTCTTGATGTTCTCCAAATCTGTTAGAATGGAATATTTCCCTTCTTCCAATAACAAGTTTGTAATCTCTTCCGAAACATATGCTGTGGAAACAATTTAAAAATATCATATAAAAGAAACTATCCCGGATTGCAGGATGATGGCATTTGTGACACGAGATTTACAGAGCGCCGCAATGCAATTACAGTCTTCTTGAAGTTGCTCGAACCAATTGTTACTAGCTTAGCGGAAATCTCTTTGACCGAGAGAAAGCAATATCCCACAAGATCGAATTGCTCCTTGCAGGAATAAACAAGACATCGTTAATTTTGTCTCTGTTGTCGTGTGAGAAACTTCTTAGTTTAACTCCTTCACTACTTTCTGTCGAAAAAAGCATGATATGACGGCAGCGTTAAACCACGCAAAACTTGTTACAAATTAGTAGAATGAATTACGTAGATTAAAAAGAATATCGAAAGGTATGGGCTGCCTTGACTTCGCAACCAGCTATTGAAGCTGAAAGAGTGTTAAGGTGTGAGGAGTAGTATATATACACAGAGAATTGCCGTGCCGTGGTGGTGTAATGGATAGCATACCCGGCCGTCAACTGGGAGATCCGGGTTCGAATCCCGGTGGCGCCCGTTGTCAATTTTTCTGTGTTAATTTCAATATTTACCTAACACAAGGTCCTTGTGAAAAAATGAATTATATCACAGGAAGAGTTTACTGGGAACTCAAACTGAATACTTTAGGCCTATAACTTGTGAAGCTATCACCTTAAAACCCCTATTTTAAATCCTGTACTGATCTTCGGCTTTGAATTTCTTTCTATGACGCATGTTCTCGGAACGACAGGTGCTATGGTGGCGAAAAAAAAGTTCGTGTACTAGACTAGGAATGAAGCCAAATTTCATGCCCAATGTAAGGGTTGGATTATCATATTACTGTGATTACGATTGTTGGCTTATATCAGTTGCTAATGATCTGATTGCATCTTTGCCCCATATGTATTATTCAATGAGTTCACAAAAGTAGTACGAGAATGGAGCACCTCTTCAGATATCCTGGATGCAGGTTTACGTACCAAAGAAATATTTCAAACAAATCTTATATTGCTCCTTTGGAAATTAAAAATACAAGGTAAATTTTAGAGTATTTCACAAGCCTTAACGGTCTGGATGTCAAGGAGATTAGTTAACGTTTGCATTATTCATGTACGTTTACTCTCTGACCACGGAATTTTATCATAAAACTTCCATTCTATTTTCGTATCTTAGGACATGTTTCATATTTGTCGGGTAGCTTTCTGTTTCGGAAGTTTTAGAACCCCTGGTCTATAGGACATATTACTATCTTAGGTTTCAAAGACGATCCAAGGTTTAATCATCTTGCAAACATCTCTGATCTTTCAGTTATTTTGCAAAGTAAATAATCAGAAGTCAGCTTTCACTAATACAAAAATAGAAATAAGAATATTTAATTTACCGGTAAAAATATTGGTCAGGTATGTACAAATATTAAAGTATATATGTCAGGTATATTTACCGAAACTTGCCTACGTGTAGTGGAACCAACATTCTTGCTGTCTTGAGCTAAAAAAGGAAGATGCTGAGGCGTTTTGAAGCGCTGTTTCAAAATCTATGTTTACAACTTCTGGGTTTATATTGGGAATGGCTATATTAATTGTCTTTAGCAACTGTGAGTATGCTGCTTCATTCTTCCTTGTCATAAGAGCGTGAGCACAAGGGAAAACCTGCAACAAAAAATGATCACTCATTATCAGCATTCTTAACAGCGTCCAAGTAATATTGAAGATTCTGGTGTACAGATTTGATACATGAAAGTTAGGGTGGACATTGGGAGATGGCAAAAGTGCCGGACATATATTGACAAGCAAAATGAAATAAAAATGCAAGATGGGGGATAATTCTTTTTAATTCCCCATATTTATATTAATTGTCAAAGTCTAAGTACGTTAAGGTGACAAGTACATTTAGATTCCTACAGCATAAGTACGTTGAGGTAATAAATACGTATAAGATTTAGACTATAGGTAATAATTAGATTTTGATTTAGATAATAAGATTTAAAAGAAAGTAATTAGAAGTATAATTAATAGGAAGTTTAAATTAATGATTATGCTTAGTGTCCAAACAATCAAAACCAAAGCCACCAGCAACATTACTTCACTATAGACTACATACTAAACCTGGATATTTCCCTCCTTGTTTATTTAACCTTATTTTTTATTTTTCCCTCCTTCACGAGTCGCTTTAAGCAGGCGTTTGTTCTACACAAAGGCTTTAAAATATCACTTTACGTTCCTCTCTTTAAGTTAAAACAAAATTGGAGTTCGGACACACCATTATGCCAATTTTTCTGTTTTCTCGCCAGAACCACATTTATTCGGAAAGCAATCTAGCGGCAAAATAATATTACCCTGATGAAATTTAGGGTAATTTACTAATCATTTACATTCTGAAAATGTCTGAGATTGAAACAATGAGAGTGATGTAAAATTTAAATGAGGCAACTAAAAGCAGGACAAATCAGCATTCAGCTGTACTGTCAAGCCAGACACAAGACATGACCATAAAAAGGCTGGACAAATGGTCAGAACAAATACTTAAGAAAATTATGTCATTAAAATATTATAATTATTTTATTTCTCAAGATCAAACGTGCGGACTTTACGTATTACTGAAACATTTTGAAACCTTAAAAATGTCGAGAAGGCTATGAAAGACTGCGTCAAGAGTCTCATATAAGATGACTTCCAGTCAAGTTAAATTTTAAGTAAAGATGCCTTGGCACCTTTGGCTCAGGCTAAGATACAGTACAGAGTAGGAAGGTAATCCCGTTATTAGCGTGGTGATACTGAAGCAACCCTGGAAAGTTACCGCTAGTACTGTGACGACTGTTTTTTTCTCAAAGTGTCTGTAACGCGTGACACACTGCGGAGTTGTCGGCGGTTTCTTCAATATATTTTCCACTTAGAAACTTATTCACATCGATATTAACAATTATTTTAATAACTTATTTTTTAAAAGGATTCTTCCTATAACGATCAATATTAAAGATGTTATTTGCCATCCCTCAGGATCAACAAAACTTGGATCTGCGTAATAACTATATTCCCAGCATTATATCAGGTGTATGCATAAGTAGTTTCCGGTTTACCTAAGAGATGGCCCCAGCGAAAACTTCGCAGCGTATTCATTTGAAACATATGTCATTTTGGTCGTCTGACATTAAACTACAAACACACACAAGTTGAGTCCGCCAAACACTAGCGTCTTTGTTTTATCGTTCAGTGATCATGTCGAAGTTTGTGCCTGGAAAAGAAAATTTGTGGCACACATTGCTTTTCTTATTTAATCAAAAGAAAAAGGCTGTTGAAAGTCATCGTGAGCTTGTAGAAACATATGGTGAACACTCTGCATCGATTAGAACATGCGAGACATGGTTTCGACAATTTAAAAGTGGTGATTTCAATGTGAAAGACAGTGCGAGCTCTGGTAGACCACAAAAGTGCGAAAACGAGCAATTGGAGGTGTTATTAGAGGATGACCCAACTCAAACTCAACAGCAATTAGCAAAAGCAATAAATGTGTCACAAGAAACAATCAGCAGACGTTTACGAGCAATGGGGAAGATTAATAAACTGGGTAAATGGGTCTCACACGATTTGAATGAACGTCAAATGGAAAATCGCAAATTAACTTGTGAAATGCTGCTTCATCGCCACGAAAAAAAATCCTTTTTATATCGAATTGTGACGGGTGACCAAAAATGGATTTATTTTGAAAACCCGAAGCGGAAAAAAATCGTGGTTTTCACCTGGCGAAGCCGGTCCTTCAACACCAAGGCCAAATCGCTTCGGCAAGAAGACCATGCTTTGTGTCTGGTGGGACCAGAGTGGTATTGTGTATTATGAACTCTTGAAGCCCGGCGAAACCGTTAATGCACAACGCTATCGCCAACAAATGATGATTAATTTAAATCACGCATTGATCGAAAGAGGACCGGAATGGGAAAGAAGACATGGCAAAGTGAATGTGTTACACGGCAATGCGCCATCTCACACAGCAAAACCAGTGAAAGACACCTTGAAATCGCTTGGATGGGACATCCTTCCGCACCCGCCGTACTCCCCAGACCTGGCGCCATTTGACTATCACCTCTTCGCATCAATGGGGCACGCACTCGGAGAAGCACTTCAGCAATTTCGAAGACGTTGGAAAATGGCTCGACGAATGGTTTGCCGCAAAAGCCAAGTAGTTTTTCTGGCATTATATGCATCAATTACCTGAAAGATGGGCGAAATGTGTAGAAGCCGCTGGCCAATATTTTGAATAAAAGAAAATTAATTTCACTTGAAAATTACGTGTTTTCTTTACCAAAAAAACGGAAAAAACTTATGCCTACACCTGGTAAATCTATCTACTTCAAACACTCAATAAAAACTCGCAAAAAGTTGCTTTCAAACAAGTTTAGTCTCGTTTTATGGTAATCTTACTATCCTTTAAAATCTACGACTTTTTGAACGAATGTGTTGTAACAGGTATAATTATGATAAAACAATAAGATAAAATAAATTTTATGGGCGGTAACAGCACTATGGCTTACATCCGTCCCGAAGGTATAATTATGATTTATGACCAACATGAAACATTCAAATTATGTAATATGAAAATAGCATACGTAAACGTCTACTGCAGCAAAAATAGTACACATCTGGTAGAATATGTTTGGAACTACATGAAACGTTTCATCGATGTGAATTTCTCTGGTGTCTGGAAGGATTTCCTCCGCCAGTGGCGAAAGAAAATGTATTGTTGTTGAATCATCTTGCAACAACGATGAGTGATAGGATGGTTTGTTGTCCTTCGTTAGCTTGTATCTGCTGTTTTTAGCGATTTCATCTCCCAGTGTACTAGCTGTTAAGTTAACAATAGGTGGCTGTGTTCTTCTCCTTACTTTTCAAAGAGTTGATTCGACGTTCATATAAGTGATTTGGTCAGCAACATTCGGAAATTTGGAAGATAAATAAGTTAATAATAATTTTCGTGTTACGAAAATGCAGTTTGATCAGTTAACAAACCTGGTCAGGAATATATTTTTCCTTAGCTCACACTGCATCTGTATTCCGGAGAGCCGTTAAATAATACAACCATATATTTTAAACTGATACTGTTTGACTGTTACTTTTACAAATATATACGCGTCCATTGATCTACACAAAATTTTGCATGTACACTCAACCAATCAAAATCTGAGAGCACTCTTTAGCAGCTCTTAAAAAGTGTAAGTCCAGAAATTCAGCTATATGGCAACCTCGTAACAACATGAGTGACCAGTACGCTGGTTTTAAATACAGTGAGTGTATTAATGCAGTTTTAGAGTACTAATCTTTGTGAAGAAAATAATGTTTGTAAATCTAATCGTGATGTAGTGAAAACTATGTGAATAAAAGTTTCACAGATAGGACACATTGATTATAAACTTTACGCTTCAGACACGTTAGGAGTTTGCTTTTGAAAATAAAATATAGTATTTCAAACAAACTCCACCCCATTTTACATCTTCTTTAATTCAGTCAATTTCGCAATCGATGTTTTGAACTTGCCTAGGTAAACATACTCATCAACTTTGCCTATTGTCTCTCCGCTAATCTTTATTTCCCTTGTTGCAGCATATTGATTGTATATGACCTTTATTTTACTTAAGTGCATTTTAAGGCCTATTTTCGAGCTCTCATTATTCAGTTCTTAGATTTTGGTTTGTAGTTCTTCCGCATTTGAAGCAAACAGGACTATAGCATCAGCGAACCGTAGGTGATGAAGATATTCGCCATTAATTTTAATTCCAACATCATACCAGTTTAAATTTTGGAACATACTCTCCAGGACCGCAAAAAAAAACAGTTTTGGGGAAATTGAATCTCCTTTCATTACCCCCTTTCCAACTTTAAATTTTGCACTCTCTTGATGTAGTCTAATGACAGATGTGGCAGTCGAATGTTTCGCATAGCTTGATGTACGCATTTTCGATGCCTTGATGTTCAAGTGATTTAAGTACTGCTGACAAGGTGATCGAATCGAAAGCTTTTTCGAAATCTATGAATCCCAAACATAGTGGAAGTTCATATTCATTAGTCCTTTCCATAACTTCATTCTATGTTCGTATGTGGTCCATTGTGGTCCATTACATCCACGACGAAATCCGACTTGTTCCCTTCCCTGTTTAAGATCCAAGTCCGGTTCAATACGATTCAAAATAACTTTGGTGAACATTTTGTATAGAACTGACAGTAAACTAATTGGTCTGTAATTTTTTAGACTTCTTTGTCCCCTTTCTTGTACAACAAAATTATAACAGCATTATTCCTACTTCCGGGTATTTCTCTCTTCCTCAGGCACATTGAGAATAATTTCGCAGGTTCCTCTTATATGTTTTCACCTCCTCATTTAAACATCTCAACTGTGAATCCATCTTCTCCTGGCGATTTTCCGTTCTCCATCCCTCGAAGTACTTTATCCACCTCTTCTTTCATTACATCTGGGACATCTACATCATTTTTTTCTGAGTCTTCATTTCCTATCTCTTATTCGGAGTAGTACAATTTTCTGTAGAAAATTTCAAATACTTTTATAATTTGTTTCTTATTTCGTGTTACGGTCCAGTTTGCTTTCTTAACTGCAATTATTTGCTTTTCCCTATCATAAGCTGCTGTTTCGTTTTCTTCAGGTTCGTCGATTGTGTTTCAAACAAGATTTTTGTTATATCTTCTCGTATTTTCTTCCTTACGGTTTTATTTAGTTCTATGTATTCAATCCTTTTTATGTAATTTTCCTCTTCTTTCATTTTCCTTCTTTTCTTCATGAAGAGTTTAGTTTCTTCTGAGATTTTGCTCTCTCTTTTCTTTCTGGTGCCTGCTATTTCCTTGGCTGTTTCTCTTATTATCTCGGTCAGTATTGTATTTCTGCTATTGATGTCTTCTTCATCCTCTAACTCTTCCAAGGCGCTAAATCTGTTGCTGAGTTCTATCTCGAATGTCTCTCTGTTTTTCCCTAGATAAGCTTCTTCCTCTCAAGTCTAGTATTTAGTTTCAGCTTACATCTCACCATCCTATGATCACTCGAGACTTTGAAATTGTTCAGAACACACACGTGTTGCACAATTTCTCTGTTATTCGATAGAACGTAGTCTATTTCGTTTTTGGTC
>JAGDQP010040612.1:0-17223 GCA_022664845.1 Lepisma saccharinum | reverse complement strand
GGTAATAACTACGAGCGAATAGTAAAAATATCGACAATACTAAAAAAATAAAGAAGCATTTCATCAAACAGAGAAAAACAAGCATTCACTGTAGTTCTAGAGAAGAGATATTCTCCCAAAATTCTCTCTGTACTACGGTGGGTGGCATCACTGTTTCAAAGTTTGAGCCATGTTTCTGGAAATAGTTACGAAATTAGTTAAGAAAATTAAAAACAATTTTAGTTGAAACAAAAATAAATTGCAAGATATATCGACAATTATTCAGATCCCGTATGAATACGGGAAAGCTATAAGTTTATCCTGGTCGTCTCTACTCCCTGTTTTCTGTACGCCCTTAGATTTCAGAAACTACAGTTCAGATAGAGATTCGCTATACACAGTTGTATTCCTCATGATCAGAAAGGGAGGGGGGGGGACTGTGACTATGACTCTAAACTTGTCAGGTCCTTTTCATTTGATTAGCATTCTCCATTGTAAGAATGTCGCTGTGGCCTCAATAAACGCTGTTAGAGAAAAACAGATTTCAGACTTGAGTGTAGTTCCCTTGATTTGTGCGGCTTGGTAACTCTGAAACTGGTAGGTTCTTTATATTTGGGTTAGCATTCTATATTTTTAAAAATAACCAGGAGCGTATCCTGTGGACTATCTAGGTTTGTAGATCTGCCCAAGTAATAATAATTTACATGAAATGGAGGCCAGAACACCTATCATCATCATCATTAATACTATGTGTGCCCTCCGTACCCTCTTTCTACTTATTACTTTGGCTAGTGGTAGTCCAAGCTCTGAATCCAGAATACGCCACTAAGAATATCCCGTCTGTAGCCCCTCCTACACGCTAGATCTCAGTACATTTGATATTCTTTATAGACCTGAAACGGGTCGCGGAGTCAAGTTGGGACCGGATAATAGGGTCTATACATAGGACCCGGTCTTACCCAGTGGCTCAGAGGGCAAAGCGTTTGTTTCTTTCAGCGGTGATAGGGAACTCGGATTGTACCTCCTACCCCAGAGCACGACAAATATACCATCGAAAAATTACTAACAATGGTAATAATACATGGAAATAGTTCATATCCCACCCCCCACCCCTGGCAAAGAACAAAAATATCCGTGGAGGTGTGCAAATAACTTCTCCCTCAGAAAGGTTTTCTGAAAGAATTTCACAAATTGAGGCTATCCACGGGAACAAGACTTTACCAATTGGGTCCAGATTGCTTCACCGGGTCAGACTGGGTCAAGACCGGGTCACCGAGTTAGTCCGATGAAGACTGGATAACACGGAGTCACTGCGATAGAATTACAAAGGAGTGTGAAAATTACGTCTTGATTTTGGAGCTCTCTAAAAATATTGCTTGACTCATGCTTAGTACTCTTGAATCCAACGTCATCTTACAAAAACTGAAATAAATTGAATTTTACGTATGTGCTATAAGAATCTATGAGTCAGACCAGGATAGGGTAGGGGAAAGGATACGAGTAGGAGTCGGCCAGCGCATAGTTTCGAGGTATCATCTCGGCATTTCTCAAGTGCGATTGAGAAAAAAGCCTGGAGAAGCCTCAGTCAGGATTGTCGGCCGCTTGTATCGAAACCAGGACCTCCCGAATGCAAGACCAAGACTGCACATCTTTTAGCGATATATTTTTTATGTCAGAAATTAAAGCGAGCAAGCAAGAGAGAGAGAGAGAGATGCTTTCCGGGAGACTATGATTTAACTTAATTATATTCTTAACGAATGTCCTGAGATTGATATATTTAACACAAATATAAGTGAATTCCATTTTTATATAAAATAATGAATATTTTATGCAGAATATGTCACCACGCAGCTCCAAATATGTATTAAATCTGTGTGTATATGTAGAAAATGTCATATGTGTATGTTGAACACCACAATTAGGTAATTAACTGTCGTGTTCAATATATAAATAAATAAATAAATAAATAAATAAATAAAGAGGAACAAAAAAAATGTCAAAGTTTGAATAATTTAATGCAAGAGACACCAGCCTGCTGCACTCGGACAATCGCCCTATAAGCTTGTGTTGTCTGATATCTATTGTACATAGTCTAGAATCGATGGTATAGATTCAATAGGAAGTGTGCATGTACGTCTGTGCGTTAGTGTGTGTGGGTGTGAGTGAGAGAGAGAGAGAAAGAGTATAATAACGAAAAAGGCTACACAGACACACAACTGCTGCTAATGAAAACAAGATGAACGCGGTTGATTTTCTACAAGTTCTCGTTTCCCCATTTTCGGGAATCGACGGGGGTGAGCGTCCACCAGTAACGCAACCGACCAGATCAGATGAGAGGGTGAAAACAAAAGCGTTTTTTTGCAGTATTTTTTTAGTTGAAAAAAAAAAAAGCGTTGACGACTTTAGTTGAGACTGAGAGGACGAAGGTTAGGGTAGGGGGTTGAGGGTTTCAGTAGGATAGGCTGGCGACCCTGGCATTTCGATCTCGTTACAAATTCTATTAAATCGCTTCAATTCTTTTTTTACTCTATTCCTCTTTTGAACGTTTTTTAATACTTCCCATTCTCCACGTTTCGGGACCTCTCCTGTCTTTCACTCAGTTTTTTTTAATGGAGGGAGAAGAGTTTAGTGTGTGGACAAAGTGTTATGGAAGTGCATGCGTGGCAGTCAGGAATAAAATAGGAACAAGGGTAATAGCTTTGGAAAAAAAGCAGTGTTGACATCTCAAATTTATTAAATCTTAACGCTGGGAAAAGTGGAAAATAAACAGAAAATAAATCAGCACGTTATTAATAGAACAGCTTGAAATCTTGTGTGGCTGTGCGCAGATTGGAAAGTAAAGTTGCCATATCCAACAGAATTGAAGAAGAGCTAATTTTCGTAGTAGAAGTAGAATAGTTGCCGCGAAAACTCTCGAGGACGTTGATGATTAGTAGGGAGAGGGATTCGTGAAGAATCAACCCTGGGGGGGGGGGATTTGTGATAGAGAGCGAAGACTCACAAAAATCAAGTCTAAGGGACCACGTAGAGATAGAAGACTCACGAAGAATTTATGCTAAGGGACCACATAGGGAGAGAATACTTATGAACAATCTATGCTAAGGAACCACACAGAGAAGACTCACGATAAATCTATGTTCAGGGACTACATAGAGAAAAGACTCTATGCTAAGGGACCAGAGAGAGAAAGAGAGAGAAGACTAACGAAGACTCCATGCTATGTTACTACATAGAGAGAGAAGACTCACGAAGAATCTATGCTAAGGGACCACGTAGAGAAAGAAGACTTACGAAGAACCTATGATAAGGGACCACACAGAGAAGACTCACGATGAATTTATGCTAAGGGACCACATAGGGAAATAAGACTTATGAAGAACCTATCCTAAGGAACCATATAGCGAAGACTCACGAAGAATCTATGCTAAGGGTCCACATAGAGAGAAGACTTATGGGGAACCTATGCTAAGGGACTACATAGAGAAAGAAGACTTACGAGGAATCTATGCTAAGGGACCACACAGCTCATAGGTAATTGATAACTTTTAAGGTTAGTCTAAAGATACAATCTGTATAATAATAATAAGTAGCATTTAAGGCTAATGTAAAGCAACGATCTCCAGCAAAAGATGGCAGCACTTACCTCCGTATATGTCTAGTGTATTTTTATCGTTGCATGAAGTTGCAATGCTGTTCCTACAAATTCAAGCCTAGAGAGTTCGAGCTTTCAAAGAGGAAAGTTCATACATAGTCATTTTAAGAGTTCAGTTCATGCCATATTTTTCTTATTTTTTCTTTGTTCATTATTGAAATCGCTTGGTTCTTGTTGTGAATATCCAAGCCTATAACAATAAATCGATTTCAACTATCTATAAACAAAGATTAAAAAATTTAAAAAAAAATGGCACAGAAAGAACTCTTCTAATAGACTTGTGAACTTTCTGCTTTGAAAGTTTGAACTCTTTAGGCTTGAATTTGCAGGAGCAGCATTGAAATTTCGTACAAGGATAAAAATACATTAGACATATTCGGAGGTAGTGCTGCCATTTTTTGTTGGAGATCGTTGCTTTACATTAGCCTTAAATGCTACTTCTTAAGAGTCAGAAACACTGTGAGTTTTACCTGAATCCATATGTAACATGAAAGAAAAAAGCGCAAACTTACTGGTGAATAGATTTAACTCATCCGTGGATTGGTGAATGAGTCCATCATCTCCCCTGTTCCAGTCAGTCTGAAACTCGTGCGATAGGTCAATGCTTTGCTTCTTCTTCATTGATGGTGGAGTCACGCTTCCCGCCTTTTCTCCCTGACTTTCCTTTCTTTCATTTTTTCTTCTACATGCCAAGATGTAGACTTGGACAGGTATTGCGTTTTTGCACATAATAATCCCGAGTTACACTTCACCAGTTTTTGACGACAAGTCATCGCTTCTTCACCTGTTTATTTCCTCTCACCTTTTACGACCATTCTTTTTTACCGTATCATTTCAGTGCTGCTTCCTATTATTGGTTCACGACTAAATGATCCCTGAACTGACTTTAACAGATTTTTTTTTTTTTTTTGAAGTTTTCAGGGTTATACAGTTTGTCCTGGAAATTATGGTGCCAACTTCAGGAGATGATTCTTT
The DNA here is from genome assembly GCA_022664845.1 of Lepisma saccharinum. Classification (NCBI taxonomy): domain Eukaryota; kingdom Metazoa; phylum Arthropoda; class Insecta; order Zygentoma; family Lepismatidae; genus Lepisma; species Lepisma saccharinum. Next base: position 12,617 of record JAGDQP010040612.1, on the reverse strand, counting down.
ACATAAAAAAAAAAAACTTTGAAGAAATTCCGAAATCTGATTAGTTTCAGAGTTACAGGCGCTCAAAGTCACAGAGTCGCATCGCCACAAAATGACGTCATATTTCGACAAGTAATGGCGCAAACGGGGTCAGCCTAGCAAATCACACTCGAAATAGTACCTAATAAATCTATTTAAGGTATCTTTATGATTGGTGAATTCCACTTACGTGGTATTGTAAACATTATCTATTAGCAACATGGATATTCGAGCTTCGCATAGAGAGCCGGATGTCCACAACCTCAGTCCAAATCTGGATCTGAAGTCCAAGATATAGATATTTCAAAGCATGGTATGGATCTCCTTTACAAATCCCTTTGGGGTTTTCCATTTTAGCAGTAGCAGGATGCAATATACAACATTTATGGTAAGTTTGGTGTTATTTTGTTTAAGTTAGAAACACTGCGCGAAGACCAACCCAGGTGGAGAAAACAATAGAAACGAAATTATGAAGAGCGAAATGGATCAATGGCTTGCAGAATAGAATCCGGTTATAAGGGAGGGGGGGAAGAGAGGATATACATAGTAGACGAGAAAAGGAGAGAGAGAGAGAGAGAGAAAGTGAAAAAATAGGAAGAGAAGGAAGGGAATTGAAGTTAGAGTGTGCACCCCTATGACGTCATTCCGAGTCGAGAGTCAAATGTTTTCCAGTCTTCTGGCGTGTGTAAGCTCGTAATTGAATTCGATTGTCGACGATGAATCGGGGGAGGGGGAGGGTGCAAGGCGAACGAACTAATTAAAAACTGCAAGCAAGCGTTACATGACTCAATATCTAGCAATCCGTTGCCACGAATCCAGGAGCTACTACACGCACTAAACAGCAAGCAATTCATCGCATTTACCTGTCAGTCTCTCTATTTTGCTTTCAAAATAACATTTTTTTGTTGTTGTTATTTTCAGTAATTTCATCGAAAAATTCACAGCATGTGTAATTACAGGAGATGATATTCCGTAAACATAGAAAAGCTGAAACAGGGTTAGTTTTTGTGACCCGGTTTGACTCGAACATAGGTGACCTGCCTGAAACTTGACACGAATAACCCCGATCTTGACCGGAATGTCTCGATTGTCTTAGTGACCCGGTCTTGCTCGAAGTGGCGATGATTGAATCTCTTAACCCAATTGACCCAGTCTTCGCCCAACGACCCTGTCTTGACTCGATTTGACCAGCTCTTGTTTCTGTGGCTTGAATCAATGAATAACTTCATTGGTAAGATTCACAAATTCGTTCTGAATAGCCCTTCCGAGGGAGAGGGGAGTTATCTGTACACCCCTGGGGGTATTTTCTTTCTTTCCGGAGATATGAGACTATTTCCATATATTAATACTATTGTTAGTAACTTTTCGGCGACGTATTTCTCATGGTCTGGGGGTAAAATCCTCGTAGTCTTGTCACCACTGAGAGAGACACTGTCTATAAGGAAAGACTTTAAAAATCTGCTAAGCGAGGATATGAAATGTGATATATATAATATATATTATGAAGTGTTGTGTTGTATAGAGCAGAAACGTGGTCTCTACGGAGTTAAGAAAGAAAATTGGAAGCCTTTGAAATATGGACATGGAGAAGAAAGGAAAAACTCAACTGGGCACAGACGTAATGAAAAAAATGTTGAGGAGAATAAGTGAAAGATGAAAATAGTAGAGACAATAAAGGTAAGAAAAAGAGACTGGTTAGGACATTGTGCAGAGATTGAACATTGAAGGAAGAAATTGAAGGAAAGAGAGGAAGAGGGAAAAAGAAGAAAAGGAAGAAGACAAATCCAACTTCTTGATAATGTTAAGGAAGATAAATCCTATGCACATAAAGAATGGACGATTTGGCTGAGCTTGTCTTGAAGGGCCAACCGCTTTCGGTAACTTCAAAGACACGCGGTTTAAATTGTTTACACATATATACTAATAAATTTCAAGTAGAGTTCGAACTCAATAACTTGTCAGTTCAATGACGTATAAGCAGCTAATCAACTCCAGAACAGTATTCTTCTCAGCGTTTTATGGCTGAATGTATAACACAGGACGGTTGTATTATTAACCCAGCGACTACCTATAACATCCAGTTCCAAAAATGACAATGAAAGACTTTGTTACTGTTGGTTTAGAGGGGGAAGTGTGTGCGTAGCCTGATGCCTGCCAGCCCTTCTCGAAAGGCAATAGCCCATCCACTCAGTCAGACTGCCTGCCTGACCTGGACTCCTTGCAAGACGAAGTCTCAAGAAGAAGCCAATTTCACGCCAATATGGCTCTCGTTGCTTGCTTGAATTGACTCTCCCACCTTTTCTCTTATAGTCCCCCTCTCCCCCCACATCGTCTCAAACATCAACTCAAGTGATTCCATTTAGTTTGTCGGCTTTAGTAAAATCGCTCTCTTGCGACTTTGCTACAGTCTACTAAAAATCTCTACACAACGTTCATTGTCGATCGTATATGTTGTTGTTTTATTATTATTATTTTCTTCTGTTTGTATTTCATCACACGGTTGCTTTAATATGTCTTTACGCGCTATTTCAGTTCTCATAATGAAAATTTTAACGGTTCGTTTCCTTGTTAAAATAAGTGTTTCTTATGCCTGGCGTTCTCTGCAAGGGTGGCTGGCGTCGGATGCTAGATCACTATGTCTAGTCGTATGGGGGAGCAAGATTTTTAAATTATGAGGCGGAGGGAGAGGACATGCCAGGAAATTTGCACTTGGAGCCTTGCAATCAAACTGAAGGACACGCGATGGACCATAATTTCATTTTGTAGGGGCCCTATTAGTTCTCTTAGCCCCTTGTCTCTTCTCGTGTTTTAGCCACTGGATTACGAATGGACAGTTTCGGAATGAAAATTATTTCCTTCCCTCAAAAAGTATATGATTTTTCTAAATAAAACCGCTTCCGAAGAAATAATGTTTTCCATTGGAACAAAATATTCCCGAGCTTCTGTTCCTGGGTAAAGTTCCAGTTTAATCCCAAAATTTTCAGATTTTTTATGTTTTCTTTCTTTTCGAAAGTTTTTCGATGTCGTATGACATATTTGGAGAAAAAACAGAGTATGTATAAACTCACAAGCCATCGATCGGTATAAAATTGGTATAAAAAGTCAATAAACTGCTCAATTTAATTTAAAATTGGTATAAAAAAATCATTAAACCGCTCAATTCGATTTAAAATTGGTATAAAAGTTCAATAAACTGATACATTTAATTCAAAATTGGTATAGAAAGTCAACAAACTACTAAATTTAATTTAAAATAAGTGGCACAACCCACACAGCACAGGATACAGAAATGTTCCGTCTAGATCCCAAATATGTGTAGAACGCCCCAGAACATTTTAGATCAAACAAGGACAGCTCTACTTCTCAAAATATTAAAAGGATATTCTGAGTAACAATTCCCGGAATTTCCGTAGAATATTATGGGAATATCACTAAAGAACATATGTCTTCAATAAATTCATGAAATATATCTGGACTATTCCAAGAAATATTCTCAGAATATTCCCTCAACCTGAAAATTCAGATATTTATAGAATATTGCACGGATATTACATTAGGATATTCGTAGCACATCGCCATAATATACTTAAGCTGTATGAGGAAATGTCGTAACTTTGTTAGGGTTTTGTTATTTTGAGAACGCTTATGAAATGAGACAAAACACTTTTTGGAAACTACCTACCGGTAGCTGTATTTTGAAATACCAAGAAATATATGTTCCATATCGGAGGGCACATTGAAAGAAGGGTTACTTAACCGAGAAACTGTAGGTCCAATCCTTACAATCTCGTCAGCTTGTTTACGACGTTAATAATAATTGAATCAAACCAAGAAGTTTCTTTACAACGCATTTTATTTCCAACATGCTGTAACTTGAATCAAGCCAAAAAAATTCTTCACAACGCGTTTTATTTCCTACATATTGTAACTTGAATCAAACCAAGAATTTTTTTCACAACGCTTTTTATTTCCTACATGTAACTTGAATCAAACCAAGAAATTTCTTCACAGCGCTTTTTATTTCCTACATGTTGTAACTTGAATCAAACCAAGAAATTACTTCACAGCGCTTTTTATTTCCATGTTGTAACTTGAATCAAACCAAGAAATTTCTTCACAACGCTTTTTATTTCCAACATGTAACTTGAATCAAACCAAGAAATTTCTTTACAACGCCTTTTATTTCCAACATGTTGTAACAACGAAAATTAAATGATCATAGACACGCATTCTTTGTTAATGTGAGTATCTCAGTAGCTACTTTCTATCAGTCAGACTTTATAATGATTCAATATTTGAAACAAAATCTCTAGATAGATACATACTTAGATGTTCACTTTCAACAGAGCCGGATTAAGGAGGAGAAGTCTAAATGGATTGTAGACCAGGCCCTACACTCGTTTAGCGGCCCCCGCCAAAGGTAAATCAGTTACGTTATTACTTTACGAATAGAGGGAATAGGTAACAGGGGAGGGATCCTAACAAAGTCTTTATATTTCGACCATGGTGGGAGTCAATATCTCAGTACCTAAATAAATAGGTTATGAAGCACTGACTTTCAATTTTATGTAAAGTTCTTTTAAGATAGAGTAGATGTATACAGTTTACTACGACGTCATGTCTTCATTTTGATCATTTTATGTTCTGAAGTTTATTCCTCCACCACCGTAAAGAGAAGATATTGTGAAGAAAATATTGTTTCTTTTCTACTTACAAAAACCTGTTGACTGGCAACACTGCCACGTAGAGCATGTCCTTTTTGGTTTTGGTTGCTTTCAAGGATTGCTAGTTTCAGTAACAAGAGAAACTCACTTTCTTTTGCTTCCTTTTCTTTATCCCCATCTACCAAGCACACCTCCTTCTCCTCCTCCTCCTCTTTTTCTCTGAACCAGAGACCTCTCTCTCCTTTTCTTTCGAAAAGAATGGACTGTTTTCATTCTCTTTTAACCCCTAATTTAATTCGCACTCTTTACCGTGCGTGGCGCTCGTGTTCTTCAAGCATTTTGGGGATCCATTTCCTCGGATAGTATGTGTGTGTGTGTGTGAGTGAGTGTTTGCGGTTACATACACTCAGTGAAGTCGTAGCAATTGAGTTAAGATGGGAGATTCCAACGACTATTCTCTTACGGAGAGAGAAAGAGAGAGAGAGAGACAATCTTAAGAAAATCCTTTAAAAAGGATAGAAAGAGAGAGAGAGCAAGATTTCGGAAATAAAGCGAGAGACTTCCAGGGTTTCAGTGTGCGTTCTTTCTCTCGCTAGACTATGTAGTACCCAAGATTACCTCTATCAATATCAATATTCGGAATAACGAATAGAGGAACAATTATGCCAATCATGAGTTATCATAATTCCTTTCTTTGCTGTTAGATACTTTGATCCAAGCTTAGTCTTCTCCATTATAATCTTTCCTTAACGTTGTAGAAGTAAAAATCTATTTTGAGTTTTCCGTTAGGTTATTATTCAGAGCTGAATTCGGGTCCCTTTGGGTGATCCGGCCTGACCCAGACAGGTGACCCGGTTCGAAACTTGACACAATGACCCGGTAACTAAAATATCCCTGTTGACTCGGTGAACCGGTCTTGACCCAAATGGCCAGACTGACCCGGGGAACCGATGATCGAATCTTGGCAAGGTCTTGTCCCTATTTAACCTGCCCAGCAATGCAAATAGCGACCCCGACACCGGCCCGAACCCATAAGTAGCGTTTGGTCGTTAGGCCATTTCTGGCCAGCCGACGGTTTCCCGATGTCGGCCCGACCATCGTCGACAAAATGCCGTCGTCGGGCCGACGTCGCGTGGCTTGCAGGGTGGTGTTGATCCTATCGCTCAATTAATTAATATTGTTATTTATGAAATTCTTTGACAAGTGAGCTTATGTATCTTAAGTTATATAATGTATAGTAGGGAAGTAATTAAAAACTCTGCTTTACCCTCTGAGTCACCGGGCCAAACCGGGTCCCCAACAGAGACCCTGTCACGCAGTCTAAAACTTGACCCGTTTCAGCCCTGTCATTATTGAACGAAGTTAGTAGAACACTGACGCATCGTTCGTCGAGGAACTAATAAACGCAACGGAAAGAGCAATGCTATGCTGTACTAGCGGAATGAAAGAGTAGCGTTATGAAGGTCGTAAAGGACAATTGCCTTCTTTTCCTATGTTCATTGGAAGCTACTTTGGCCACCCGCTAGTGCTTGGCAGATAAAACAATATGAAGCCATGAGATCCAAAACAGCACAAGTCCACTTTCTGACTCCATATGAATTACATATATATCACTGAAATTCTTGAAGAAAGATGGTTCTGATGAGATCCGGAACAACACATTTTTTTTCTTGTATGTTAGTACTTTTAAAAAATATAAAGTTTTGACTGATCTTAGTTTTGTAACCACACAAAAATTATTTATTTTCTATAGAACACAAAACTTTTGCTGAATGGACTTGTGCCGTTTCGCATCTCATGGCTTCAATTAGATCCTACCTTATCTTTTTCCTATTGGGTTATTAACTGTAGAATTTCCGGCCAGAATTCTCCATTCTTTTCCTCCCACAGGCACGTATTTAGAAGTTCGTTTTGGGTGGGGTGGAGGTGGGGTCTGAGGTCTGTTTGGGTGTGAAATTTACGTAAAAATTGATATATTTCTTAAATTTATACTAATATTGCCAAAAAAAATCAGATTTTCTGGCGGTGGACTCTGCGGAACCCCCGTAAATATGTTCCTGTCGTCAACGTATTTTCGTCTTCACCTGTGGTTTATACAACCAAAACTACATGCGTATTGTTTTGGTTGCAGCGGAATTTAGGCGAATTTACTGTAATACAAATATTGGGACGGACTCGATGCATGTACTGGAGAGCGGACTTGAGGCGAATAAGGACCAGCTAAGAAAGAATCATATTGCCAGACTGTTAATAGCTGTACGGAATGTTTGTCGTATGGATATATTACCTTCAAGACTCATTGACATAGTACTTGTGTTAGGCATTTTTTATTTCATTCTAGTTAAAACTTACACGTACGTTTTGCAAACATTGCAAATGGGCGTTATTACCCAACTGGCAGGAAATATGGCCCACTGTAAGTATAGTAGATCTAATGTAGTTTAACTATAATGAAGATCATAATATTTCCTAAAACACATTCATTAACAGACCACAGTAAATAACTACAATAGTTTCATCATTTTGTGCGTGGTCTTGTTATGTACCCATTATATTAACTATAGAACTTATTTCGTCAGTCTAACTAGCTAACTAACTCTATGCCTTATGGAACTCACAAGTTAATCGCCGCTGTAACAAACGTTCGCCATGGGATTCTATCCTGGGCAATAACAAGCCAGTTTTCATCACGAACACCTACTTCTCGAAGATCTCTTCTAATATTGTCCTCCCAACGACGTATCAGTCTTCCCAATGGCCTCTTTCCATCCGGCCTTCCAACTAGGATAGAATATATTCTTCGTTTTTCCCCATCCGAGCTACATGGCCTGCCCACCTTAGTCATCGCGATTTCATCATTTTTACATCTGGTGAATCGTACAGTCCGTGGAGTTCTTCATTATGCAGTCTCCTCCACTCTCCAGTCATCTCGTCCCGTTTCGGCCCGTATATCTTTCTCAAAACATTATTTTCAAACACACGTAATTTATGTTCATCTGCTAGGGTCGTACTCCAACTTTCGCAACCGTAAAATATTACCAACAGAATAACAGTTCTGTATATTTTCAATTTAAAGTTGAATAAAAACTGGGGATGGATGGATCCATGTATCCGGATATCCTAAATCGGATATGGATCCCTTTGTTCATCCATAGTGTAAACCAAATATACAAATACGTAACATGCATGATAAAAGAAGAAAAAGATACATAATCTCATAATTTTTGGTACATGGCAACTCTGATATTTACTGGCAACATTGTCTTTCTCTCCTTTTTCTCTTCTCCTCCTTTACGGCCTCGGGAGTGTAACAAGATTTCGGTACAACGACTTAAGTCCATGGTGCAATAGCTGCTATTGTCGTAATGCTCGTAGTCTCAATCTCAAAAATGGCGTAGTCGTCGTGCTAAAAGAGACAGGAAAGAAATCTTCCACAGAAAACTGTTTTTCTTCTCTCCTCATCTTCTTCAGTTTTTCTCGGTTCTTTTCGTCCTTTATGTTAGGAATGGGTCGATGTCTTTTTTTTTTCTCTAGGTAGGAGTATCGCTTTTCTTTTTGTTTCGTCTGCCACAAGAGGCACTTAGACAGAGCTGAAATGGGTCACCGGTCCTCCAAAGTCAGCGGATCTATGCTTGTGAAGTTTCTCAATGCTTGTCATATTTTCAGAGCTGAAACGGGTCACTGGAATCAATCGGGTCAAATTTTGTACCGGGTCACCGCGTGTATGCTTGGGACCGTCCTTACCTGGTGACCCGAAAGGCAGGAAGAGCTTTTATTATTTCCTTATTTTACACTGGTGCATTTGAACAGTGTTTCTTTCAGTGGGTGATCGAGACAATGGATTTATCCCCCAGAGCACGAAAAATTGTTTCCTGAAAATTTCCTAACAATAGTAATAACATATGGAAATAGTCTTATATCCCCGGAAATAACAAAAATACCCCCAGGGGTGTGCAAATAAGTGTCGACCGAGGTAGTCGAATGGTCCGAGTCGTTAGTATTTGATTATCGTTTTGCCAGATCAGAAGGTCATTCTAGTCATTTCTGTTAAGATCTGGTCATTTGGGGTTCGTTCGGACGGGTCACCTGTGTGCATATCAGACAGGAAACTTGGTTTCAGCTCCAAGACTATACCGCTATACCCGTCAAAACTAAACGGTTTCTGAACGTACTCGAGAATCAAAATCGAATGATACTACCCATAATTCCTTATCTCAACCGAAAGTGTAACGTTTTAGATCCTAAAGTCTAATTTTCTCCGTGCTTCTGCCGTTAACATGCTTCTTCGTAATATTGTGGCCTGTCTCTGCAACAATAAACTCTTTGACGTAACCGGTTAGAGAGAGAAAAAAAAACGACTGTATCCCTTACGGAAAGATGCGTAGGTTCTTGGTAGACGTAACGTATCAAGTTTACGCTTGTAGTAACACCAAGTGGAGCTTATTTCGAAGGCTGAACTTTATTCTGAAGATTAAGTCACCAATGTGTCTTGACCGTAAAATGTATAATCATTGTGTCTTACGTGTGGTGATCTATGGATGTAAAAAGTGGACATTGAATGCGACTCAGAGATTAAGGGTTACACATAGAACAATGAGGAAATGGATGCTAGGATTAACTAGGAGGGACATACATGAATGGATTCAAGCTCAAACAAAGGTTTGACCACAATTGCGAAGAAGATAAAGTGGAGATGGGCACCTAGACGAACAGATGGAAGATAGATGAAACCAAACAATTTTCAGAAGCTATATGGATCAAGACTGCAGTGGATTGAGATTTGCTTTAAAAAAATAGGGTCTTCATCCAGCAGTGGATAGAAAATGGTTGAATGTAATGATGATGATGATGATAATAATCCAATCAACAAGAGCCTGAACATTGGAAGTGGTGCATGATCGGATGATACGATAATCATTCGTAGATTTTGAACATTCCAAACAGCATAACAGTTTAGGGATTGAACCATGATGTTTCGTCACGCGTGAGTTTATAATATTTCACTCTCCTCTGATCTTTCTATCCGCAGCGTAGCCCACCAACGTCGTGAAATAATCGTCACAGTACAGAACAACAGAAAACAACAACAACAAAAATCTTCATGCGAATTTAGCTTCGGAACTTAGCTATAATTCCATGACGAGATTCCAGCCATTTAATATTGGTTGTAACCTTCAATAGCATTGGCGCATCCAATGGATTTCCTATCTTCAGAATCACGTACTTCCTGTGAACATCCATCATGAAGTATCTCCTCTCCTCAGTTCCTCACGAAAAGACCGGAAAAGAGTAAAATGAAAACATTGAACTCGAAACTATTATGAAAATTAGATTTTAACCACATAAACATTATAGCATCGAACCCAGCCTGCGTGGTCTAGTAGCTAAGGTACGGAGGTTCGACTTCTGCGGCCAACCAACCTGCCTGAGGTTTCCTAGGGATTTAATCTCTTTATTTTTCACCAGGCAAGTGCCGGGATAATATCTAGAATAAGGCCATGGTCACTACCTCCCCCAAAAGAGTGTTAGTCGACGGGCGTCCCTGAAAGGCACAGGGTATACCTAAAAGGTACGACCAAACTTTGGTAGTCGATTAGTGGCATCAGTCTTTATCAATTTGTCTAATTCCGCTTCATTTACGAGCTTATAACATATTTTTTTTCCAGTGGAAAATAAAATTAATATTTCCCGATAAATTACAAACGATACCTCAACGTAAAATTACGCTTTTCTGGAGATAACTTGTATCGATGTAGTAGATTCTGAAAGTCAAAATGAAATGTCATCAGGTAACAGTGTTGCCAACCTCACACTGCTGATCGTGAGATCCCGGGTTAGATTCCCGGCTCTGCCAAGGGATATTTTCCAAAGCGGGAGAGTCTGGAACGGTACCCACCCAGCATCGTGATGCAATTGGGGAGCTGTTGGAATAAAAGACAGCTTCGGATCTCCTCTCACAACACGTCTGCTCAGCGTGGGAGCAGTAGACCAACTCCTTCCTCCGGGAGAAGCCTCATCCAGTAGTGGATTGAATATGGCTGTGAATTATTATTATATATATTGTCAAATGGCTTTATGTTAGTTTATTGGCTACTTGACATTCTCTATGGATGAGAAAGATTCTACGTAAAGCACAGAAAATAGGGTTGCAAGCTTTGAAAAAATAGACTTTGTAAAATGTTCAAAAAATAACGTCACATTATAATTCCTATTATCTACCATATTGATACATATTAACTTCCAAAAATATAATTGTGCTGTAATGTATCGTTAATGGTTTATCAAGAAGTATTTATTTACCATTGTTTGGGGAATCAAAGTTGGAAACACTGTATCATGAAAATGAAGCGAGATAAAAATAACTTTTTCTTTTCTTATTTCTTATGTCAGTACTTACCTCCCAAAATTTGACCGTACCTTTTATACACACTCTGTATATGACGAAAATGGAATACTTCTTGCAAAAACTTCTACAGATACCTTATTGAGTTATTATACCTGTTCTCCTTGAGAAGGGCACGTACCAAAATTGTTTCTGTCACAATTTCCATTGCATGTACTTAAGAATACTTTTCGATTTTTAACAAATGCATTTACATAGTGACATCCAGCAAATTTCTTTAAGGAATCTTCTATTAAGAAAGAATTGGGCTGGGATATTCTGAGAAATATATCAAGGAAACGGCTATTGTGGTATGTATGTACCAGGAAGAATCTGGGTATTCTACTTTTTAGGCTTCAGTAGCAAGACGTGCTGTTCGTCTGTCGACAACTTTCAACTCGGGGACTGCTAGGGCTAGGAAAATGATTGAGGTGTCGTTGGAAAGGCCTCGGCGAGACGAGCTTAAACCCGTGTAAATGATATACATTACAGGGGAGGTACCAGAGATAGGGGGCCATTTATATCTTTGGAAATACTAGGGCTAGGACGGCGGTTGAGGTGTCGTTGGAAAGGTCTCGCGGTAAGTTTTCCAACGGAATATTGATCATATAAATTAAGATGTTTGCTGCTAAAGCCTGGCGGTAGATTTTATTCACAGTTTTCGACTGCGCTGTCATCTTCTGCCTAGGTCTAAATCTCTGGATGACGTCTCTTAAACATGATGATACCTGACAGAGATTCTAGGAAAAACATTTTAGGTATCCTACCGTCATTCTCCTAGTGAAACTCGAGGGAAACGTTAGTCGTGATTATCGAGGTGAACAAGGTCTCTTGTTATCCGTTGTGAGATATCAATATATATATTTTGTAACAGCTAAATTGACATGTGAACCTATAAATTATTTTTCATAGAACGCTTTTTTTTGTGCTATACAGCTATTGCAGTTACTATTTTAGTATTTAAGTTTCTTCTTATGTCTGTTATGGAAACGTTGAGCTTTTTACATTCATGAATTTTATAGCGATATGTTCACGCCTGAAGCAATTAATGGGCAGTTTCACGGAAAGTTTTAAGTTTATTGTTTTTATTTAATATTTGTCTTCATAAATTATCAATTAAACGAATACATACTCTATCCCTCACAATTACCTATTTATAGCCCCACGCACACACACACATACGGAATGAGAGAGAGAGAGAGAGAGAGAGAGTAAATTTGGAAATCCGTTCTTGATTACTCAATTGGAGAGAAAGTTGTTCAATGTTTGAGAGAATTAATTTTATTCCAGTTAATTTCATCTTCCCTTTTGTGTTTTCACTTGTTCTATTTATTTGAATTTCTTTTCCTTTAATTCTTCGTTTTGTGTCTCTCTCATCCTTCTCTGTCTTTCTTCCTTTCTTTTTCCCCCTTTTTTGTACCCATTCCATTTTAACTTTGTGGTTGAACGAAATTGTGTTCCACCGATAAAATTGCTCTCCATGTGTTAATGTGTGTGTGTGTGTGCGTGTGTGTGTGTGTGTGTGTGTGTGTGTGTGTGTGTGTGTGTGTGTG
>JAGDQP010040610.1:0-17224 GCA_022664845.1 Lepisma saccharinum | reverse complement strand
TTGCCTCGGGGGCTGCACGCTCATAGCGGTGGTTTGATCCATTTATTGAAACATTTTCGTGATGGTACACCTTCATACCAAATTTCGTTTCTCTAGCTTCAGTGGTTTGGAAAATTGTATTTGGTCGGCTATGTTGAATTAAAGAAAGCGATTTTTAAAAAGTTTTCTTACATTGCCGTTACCTACTTGTGATGGTACACCTTCATACCAAATTTCCTTTCTATAGCTCGAATGGTGTGGAAAAAGTTCTTGTGCGGCCATTTTGATCCAAGTTAACAACTTTTTCAAAAATGTAAATTATTCCTAATCTACTCTTGTTAATACACCTTTATGCCAAATTTCGTATCCCTAGTTCAAACGTTCTGGAAAATGGATTATGAAGTCAGCCATTTTGGATTCAAAATGATGTCTTTGCAGATATTTTGAAATCTACTAGTGATGATATACCGTCATACTTCGAAATTTCATATTTCAATTTTTAACATGTTTTTTCTTACAGAAGCTCAAAATCGCTGATTTCTCAATAAACTCTTGTTCCTGTATAGCATGCTGACGTTTTGTGACACGCGGAACTCGGCTGCATGCACTGCCGTACGTGTTGATACTCCCCTCGATTCGCTCGCGTCGCTGCTCCAAGAATCCCACGGCAGGCCGCGCATCGAACTTGAGGAGTTTGGAGGAACTGCGTCTTTTTATCACAACTAGAATCTGCAGTGCACTGCGCCACATGATGCAGATATTCCCTCATACTCCAGGGCGCTGCGTCCGAATGGGGAAACTTCCACATTCTTCCTGTATAACATGTTCCTGGCAGTGCTAACGTTTGTGACGAGTAAAGCTTGGTGGGACACGCAGGAGTATTGGAAGTTGGCGCGAGGAACTAGGCTCATCCATATTCCATTTCACCACTATTTAAGGTTGAAGGAGTTGACTGGACAGTTTGCACCCCTGGTGCTTTTGCTCGTATTTCGCAGCTTTTTACACTTGTGTAATGTATATACTCGCTTCGTCTCATTGGGGCGCTGCCCCAGAATTCCAAGATGGCCTCGCTGGGGCGCACCCCTTTATCGCAAATCAGGCTCCAGCTGGGAACTGTACCCTAGTAGGGGAGACGAGCCGAATTTATTCTAACCTACTCGTAATGGTACACCTTCATACCAAATTTCGTTTCTCTAGCTTCAGTCGTTATAAAGTGGGGCTTAGGCGGGCATTTTGGATAAAAGATGAACACATTTTTAACGTTTTCTTATATTTTCGTGACATACTCGTGATGATACACTCTCATACCAAATTTCATTTCTCTATCTCGAACGATGTGAAAAATGGTATTTCAGCTGCCATTTTGAATCAAAGATGGTGAATTTTTTAAAACGTTGTTATCTTTTCCTAAATTACTCTTGATAATACATCATTATGCCAAATTTCGTATCTCTGGCTCAAGCAGTTGGAAAATGGATTTATGACGCCCGCCATTTTGGATCCAAGATGGCGTCTTTAGAGGTATTTTGTAACATTTTCATAATCTACTAATAATGTTGTAAAGTCAAACTAAATTTCATTATTCTAGCGGCAGCCGTTTAGGCTGTGTATTCTTTAAAATTTTAGGATTGGCGGCCATTTTGAATCCAAAATGGCGACTTTTTCAAATTTTTAAGAAGTTTTCTTAATTTGCTATCAATGATGTAGTTTCATACCAAATTTCACTGTTCTATCTTTAGTCGTTTAGGCTGTGTATTCTTTGAAATTTTAGGTTTGGCGGCCATTTTGAATCCAAGATGGCGACCTTTTCAAAATGTCGGAATTTTTCCTTTATCTACTTATCATCCTCTACCTTCATACCAAATTTCATGTTTCTAGCTTACTCCAAACACCCTAAACAATATGATGAGTGAGTGAGTCAGTCAGTCAGTCAGTCAGTCAGTCAGTCAGTCAGTGAGTGAGTGAGTGAATGAGTGAGTCAGTTAGCCTAAAATGTGCAATTTCAGGAGTCCACAACTAGAACATAGTTTGAGATACGAATATGAAATTTTGTACATCTGCACATATTTACCATATCTCCTTATCGCCAAAAGCTCATATTCCTATCTTTAACATCCTTTTTTTTACGGGGCCCCCAAATCGTCGATTTTGCCATAAACTCTTGTTCCTGTATAACATGCTTCTGGCAGTGCTGACGTTTTCTGACGTGAAGAACTTGGCTCATGCACTGCCGTGCATGTTGATATATATTTTCGTCCGTGAATGCTGTTCTGCCTGCTCTAGGCAGAAACCCTTGACATCAAGGTGGTCACAAACCTTCCATGCCAAAATCTGGAGAGGAAGTTATCGGTGACAAGACCTTATAGCCTAGTGTGTGATGGTAGCGGGTGAGGTCAACGGATTTGGGTTAAGAGTCTGCTTAACAAAAAATAGACACCGTCCTTTGATGTTCAGCAACTTATTAAGTATGTTAATCATAACTGAAACAAGGTCAGTGATTGTTTAGAACTTACTTTCGTTGTTGCCTACTGATATTTAATTATAAAATAAATTGTGACCAATAACTGTACTCTTTACCAGAAACCGCTTTCATTTTGAATAATAAACTTCACTGAAACGATAAGATTATGCTGTCATATGAGGACTGTAAAGAAAAAAGTAGCAACACTGTCGCTAAGGTGCGTGTGATTACATTAGGGAAGACAGCGTTTTCTTTGACACATCATGCGCTGAATGAGACGTGGACGTGATCTTACAAGTCAGAACCCGGGAGTGCGAAATTGATGTTCTTAGTGATGTATGAAGTGAAGGTTGTGATACTCCACCATGCAATTCCTCAGAGCTAGACTATGAATGCCGCCTACTATCACTAGTACTTGAATTATCATCTTTGTCCTGAGGTGCGGAGTAGTTCACATTTCCAACCAAGTGTATCCGTTGTCCTTCATGGCAATGCCAGCTACCACAATGTTGCTCATGTGAGGGAGTTGTTAGCACGAGGGAGGTGGAAGGTACTCTAACTTGCTCTATATTCATCCAATATGAGCCCCTGCGACTTCCATCTGCTTCCCAAACTAAAGGAAGCAGAGAAAGGAGAGAGAGCTTCCAAACAAGAGACTCCATCCTTCAAATAGTAGGGTGCTCTTTGGCCCATACCAATAAACACGGCACTGGTTCTGGTGTCCAGCGTCTTTCAGAAATGTAGCAGAGGATGATAAATATAATAGGGGATTATATTAAAGGAATATAAAGAATAAATGTTAGTTATGGATATGTTGCCACTGCTTTCTTTACAACCCTCGTAGTTTATTGTTATCAATTAAATATACTATACAAAAAAAAAGCTTTGTTTGAAGTCTCAAATGATGTCCAAGGATATCCATGAAGATATGGATATAGAAAGTGAAAACATCCCGTAAGACGCCAATGACAGTATGGTTTCCCCTTACTACTGTATACAATAAAAACATAGATAAAGCAAAAATATATTCATATAATACTTTATTGACCGCTATTATACAAATAAAACACGACGGTTACATCTAGTTAGGATTTAAACAATTTGGGAACATGCTAGCTAAGTATCAAAAAAGACAATCTATTTACGTTGTTGTTACTTTATGTTTACACCAACTTCGGAAGCTCGCTCACTTGCTCCTTTCGAAACCTCTTTAATTTGTTCTTTACCACTCGCAGCCTCCTCATCTCTCTTTCTTCTGTTGAGAACTTTCTTATGCTTCTTTGAGGCAAGATGATCCTTCCACTGAATTGTTCCCACTATCACTCTATCACATATTTCACACTTGTAACTTATTTGTTCATTGACCTGTCCAACTTCAACTGGGAGAGGTTTTTGAGACGGCTTATCGTTCTTCAGATATGCTTCAATGATTTCTATAGCTGGAAGATAAACCAATTCATTCCATTTAGTTGGGTCTGTTGCATCAAGTTCGTAAACAGGAGGTACCTGCAAAGTAATAATAAAAACAAGTTTCGTTTTATTTCGTTCTACACAAATACATAAAATAGGAAGAATCATATGTTTAGAGTAATAACATTCTAAATGTAATATCTGTTATTTTACAAAAGCAACTCCAATTATTGTCTAGTCAACAATTAACGAACTGACGAAGAAAGAGGCATAGCTTAGATCCTCAATAGCTTTTGAATTACTGGTAAAAATGAGTTGAACGCAAAATCTTCTCTTCCTCTTGTACAGAATGGGAAGAGATGAGTCCCAAAATATTTCGAGTTCATGTTAAAACAAACAGCCTATCCCAAACATATTCCTTGCATCCTATTTTGCAGGGTGAATTTCTCTTAAAATGACTTTAGTTAGAAAGCATAATTAGTTCTAACATTACTTATGTATGTATAAAGTTATTATATATGTTTGCATAGATTAAGAACTGACACCTACCTTGAGGTATAAAAAGAGGATAAAAACTATAACACCCATACAAACTAATGCTTTACCCCAAAGCCTCCAAATTGTGTTGTGATTGTACTTTTTAAGATTATATCAGCCGCATTCAGAACGAAATCACTAGCTAGTCGATAATCGCATCATTAATTAGTAGTATGGATTCCGAGTATTAGTAGTACTCAGGAAGATGGATTCCGAATCTAGTCACTTACATCACAATACAATACAGTTTATTCGTTAAAAAAAAAGACATACTCTTCTTAAATAATTCGTACTAAAAAGTAAAATATATATATATATATATATATATATATATATATATATATATATATATATATATATATATAATAACTTTGTTTATGCATGACTAAAAAGAAGCATGGGGGCGCTCTCATATAGTCACTTATAAATTCTACAATTGGCGCGCCCCATGCTTTTCTTTTTAGTCATGCATAAACTTTTTTCTTACTTTTTCGTATGCATCGCTTAAGAAAAATATGTCTCTAAAAAGTTCTTTTAATTATTTTTTTTAGTTATTTCGGTGTTCGGATACTTTTTCTCAAGCCAATGTTGTGTGACCCAAATCCTAGTGTTCTGCAACAAGGCACAAGGCAATTTCGCCTTTTCACAACTTCCAGGGTCCATGTCTTCTCACGCAATAAAGGTTGGTAACAAATAACCTCATATTTGAATTTCTGGGAAAGAGCTAGCCTCAAATGATATGCCACATGCCTTCCTGCCCGTTTATTTCTTTTCGATAAATCCAATATGGCGACTTTTAAGATGGCCGACATGATGCGCACTACACCTATTCAGTAGAGCTTCACACACGTTACTCATACCTCACATTGGATCTCAATTCCTCCACTCGTTTCAAAATTACATGGTATTTATAGGCACTTTCTGCGCCCTGTATTCGAACTTTGGACCCCTTTATCTCCGGCCATGTTTACGGTCTGCGGCTACAAACTTGTTTTTCTCGGTTTCTTTGTGTACTGAATCCGGTGATAGCAAGCATTTTACGAAATCGAATTGTCAAAAATAGAATGGTCCCTTGTGAGTGATCATTCTCGAGGTCCTAGGTTCGAAACCTGCGGTCGACCATCCTTACTGAGGTTTTAACAGGCTTTCCTCAGTCATACCTGTTATTTATTGAGGAATATTAATTATATTTAATTGTGGACGACAATGGCCAACAACAATAGGGGAATTCTCATGGCAATTACATTTGATTTAGCTTTAATCTTGAATGGAACTCTGATTGGATTCATGTAAACGACCATACTGACGAATGATAAATACAGTCTTTGGAATAAGATATTGGAATACGATTATTATTACTTACTTCATACAAATACAAATATAATAATAACAGACAAAAGCCCTGAAATCACCTTGAACTTAAACCTGTCCGACTACTTCCCGCTTCTTTTCCCCTACCCTATCCCGGCCTGAACCATAGATTTCCTGTGGCCATAAAAATGCAAATTTTAAGTTGTAATGAATAGTGTCCAATACTATGATCATGAAGAGTAAACAATCGTTCCCAAGTTGAAATAAAACAACTAACAGAATTATGATTTCGCCCTTGAGGTGGCCGAGAGAGAGCGCGCTCGTCTTTTGTGCGCGTGGTCATGGGTTCAACTTCCGCTAAGGCTATTGAACGGAGTGGTTCGGAGTCCACTTTACCAAAAACTAAGTCTCGTCCTTAGAAACTCACCGGCTTTCCTAGGACGTTAATAAAATCAATCAAGAATGTTTATTTCAACTCAGTAATGAATAATGAGTGTCCAAAACTGGACAAAAACTGATTTTGCCATACCGATAACGGACACCCCTTACCTTGTATAACAGATTTAAGTTATAGTTGGTTTGGCTACTTATATGCTTGAAACAAACACATTTCGTAATACACAATAGTGCAGAACAACAAAAGTATTCGCCGTTGTAATTCCATGAATAAAAAAACTAAAGCTCTTATCTTAATCACTTGCTTAGAAGAATGTATGGAAGAGTAGGGTGACCATGGAACGTAGTTTCAACATAATGTCATAAAAATCAGATGAAACCCATGACAAGCGAATCACATTCAGTGACATCAGAACATGCTATATTAAATTTTCCAACGTAGGTGAAATGGTTCCCGCTCTTAAGAAAATCTTATTTTACCACATTTCTCTTCAAGTGTCCATTACTGGTGCGTTTACCTTATTAGCAAGTCAAATCAACGTTTCAAAAGATTCCAAATTATTCCATCGTTTAAGTCTTTACGTCCAATGTAATTGAACGTTGACACAGTGTATAAGCCTACTCCGCCAAGTCCTTTGCGTAGATTAATTTTACTGTAGTTTCTTATTGTATTTTCATACAAGCAGTTAGGAAGATTTTTTTTTAATCTCATGAGACTCTTCTTCTTTCTTATTTTCTTCAGTACTGTTCACTCTGTTCGTCCATTTTAACCTCTCCATTCTCTTCTACGCACACATACTGAAACTTTCCAGGAACATTTTTTAAGTCATATAAGACCAAACTCTCTAGTAAACCTTTTTTATCACATCTTTTCGAATCTTTTTTTATGCTACAGCAATTCCCCTCGCCTTCTTGAATGCTGTCTTTTCCAGTGATATTGTAGATATCCTTCCAATAACAAGAGGCAATGCAGATAATGGTCGATCCTATAGATTAAGTTTAACCTTCTTCCATTTCGGTCTCTCCCTTTTTTTATTGATTTATCATACAAATATTGTCCTAGAACCTGTGGATATCTTTTCTAAACGTTAATATTTCAGAAGATAAGAAGTTGTCCTTTGCCGATAATTTTGTTCTTAATCTTCACTTTCTCATATTTTTAACAGCTCCTTTAATGACAATAAAATGACTTGTGCAACTACATGAAAATATTTTTCAAGACGACGAATAATGGGATATTCTATCAACAATAGTTTTCAAGACAATGAAAAGTTGTTACTAAGAAACGTTCGGAACAGCGGTTCTGAACACACGTTTTGAACTGTCAGTCCCAGCCCCCTTGACGCCCTACCCCTCAGGGCATCAGAAGGGTCATGGGTACTCTTCACTACAGTTCAATGATAAAGTCTAAAACAATAAAATAATTTAGTAGCAAATGTGATAAAAGTTAATTCTGAAATTTAGGTACTTTGTTTCAGACTAAAAGGCTAAATATTGTAAAACAGGATTGTTTGGTTTGTTTAGATTGTTTGCAGTCCTAGTTTATTAAGAAGACATATTTGATTTTTAAGAAAACGAAACATTCTTTGAAATGATGATTTTGGGTTTATTGAAATAGAAATAATTAACCAAATGAGATTTAAATGGAAAGTGTTTTCTTGTGTTAAGAAATAATCAATGATTTGCTTGGTAAGGTATTCTAGGCATTTCGAATATCATAATAATATGAATGGATTCCACTTCTAATGGAAAATAAAACAGATCATTTATCTTATTTCGGCTAATCGTATGTTCATGTGTAAACTAGCAAGTAGTTTTGGATTTCATGGTTATTATTAAGCTATTGCACTCACACAATATAGAAATCCAATTTATAATAAGAAAACCAAACAAATAATGTCCAATAATAATAATGGCGAACGAGATTAAGTTTGGATAACGAACTCACTGCAGAATGGCAGATTCAAAGGTTAGCTTCTACAGCTTCGATGAAAACAGACGAACAGTTGAAAATTATATTGAACGTTTCAACTTATATAGTGATATCCATGAGTTGAAACCAAATAAAAGCAGCAAAATTTAACTCACATCCTTATATCCTGAACTGTATTCAAAATTAAAGGATTTGATCAAACCACAAGATACCTTTTGCAGAATTGACAGAGTGGCTTATAAAAATTTATACTAAACCAACCAACACCACAACTGAAAGGTATACATTCCACCGAATGTTGCAGTCAAGACAACCCATTAAAGATTACATAGATCAGTTACGCAAACAAGCTTCTAAATGCAGGTTTGGGAGTTTCGAAAATGAAGCATGTAAGGAACAGTTGGTTCTTGGGGTCCTAGATGTATTTCTGCGAAAACGTCTTCTACAAGAAGATGAACTGTCGTTCGTAAAAGTCACGCGCCTGGCACTCCAATTCGAAACTGTCGAATCTCAAAACCGGCTATTGTCATCAGCATTACGAACTAGTAATATTCATGAAGTTTATAATACTAGTATTCCATTTTCTTCCAGAGAATTTAGACGAAATGCAATCTCAGACAAGTCCAAAAAAACATAATCTAGTGTAGAGCATGCGGGCATAAGCATCCAGTTAATAAATGTCCAGCTTTTGGGAAAGAATGTGCATTCTGCCATAAGAAAAACAATTTCCAAAATCAATGTTTTACCAAAAAGAGAAGTCAGCAATCAAGTAAAATTAATGTCATAGAAAACTCAGAAAGTTCAAATACAAACAGCTCAATGAATGACGATGTGGAGGCAGGAATCTCCATTAACGATATATGGGTTGGTAACGTATTGGATTTCAGCAAAATCAAGGATAATGACAAATTAATTATTTCTCTTGGTTTACAGGGCAAGGAAATGGAAGTTGTATTAGACTCCGGGGCCGCTTATAATATTCTAGATAGCAATACGGCAAATACATTAAATCTAAAAGGTATAAAGTTGTCAACCAATGCATATCTTCGTTCCATAACAGGCGGTCGTTTACCAATATCGGCAAAAGTTATCGAACCATGTTCGTATGGAAATGTAGTAAGAAATCTTACATTCTTCATTTGCAAGTATACTTTGCCTTTTGTTATTTTTGTGACGAAAGGGTATCTCTACATTCTTCCCCGATTGGAAAGAAAGAATATTAGATGCTGAACGTACTATCGAGGTAAAAAAGAATCCTGATTCAAACAGCATCATAGAAAACTGTGTACCGCTTGTTATGACAGAAATAACAGATTTGAAACAACAGCTAGAGACAAGTGTGAATTAAGAGCAACTACTTCAAGGATGGAAGATTTACATAAAAATGTACAACGAATAAACTAATTTATATTAATACAGTTAATCCAATTATAGTATCTTCTGTGGAATCTATGGTACCAGAACCAAAGCAATCGGATAATAATTCAATGGAATCAAGTGAAATAACACAAGATAAATGTTTCAATAATAATTTTGTAGTAAAACAAAAAGAGGAAGAGAAGAAAGAAGAAGATATAAAGGTACAGGTGACAGATGATTTAGAGGAGAGTGATTTGTTGAAAGCGTTCCAAATGAACAATTCGGATTCTGAAGAAGAAACATCTGTGGATAAAGAACTAAATAAGCATAAAACTGTTAGAATTGTAAACGGTGTTTCTCCTAGTAGAGATAAAATAGAGGATATTTTACAAAAAACGTATAGTGAACGATTACGGTTCCATCGGAATCACAATCACTGTTTCATTGAGGATTATTGCAAACCCTGTGATAAAGAACACTGCATGTATATAGATGATGTATTATTTGATTATGGTAAATAATTCTGTTCTGATGGATTGAGATTTGATGAACTTAGTGTTATCGGATTTGAACTGATATAATTTTGTGATTTTATCATAAAATCACAAAATTATAAGAACTGAATCAATGTGTTTTAAGTGTAACATTTTAAGATGTTGGAACTGTGTTAGCAGAGGTGCTACAAGTTGAGAAGTTTTATCCAGCTTTATGAAAGATGATAAACTAATGTGTCTCTTTCTAGGAGGAGGAGTGAAGCTGATAAAGTCTAAAACAATTAAATAATTTAGTAGCAAATGTGATAAAAGTTAATTCTGAAATTTAGGTACTTTGTTTCAAACTAAAAGGCTAAATATTGTAAAACAGGATTGTTTGGTTTGTTTAGATTGTTTGCAGTCCTAGTTTATTAAGAAGACATATTTGATTTTTAAGAAAACCAAACATTCTTTGAAATGATGATTTTGGGTTTATTGAAATAGAAATAATTAACCAAATGGGATTTAAATGGAAAGTGTTTACTTGTGTTAAAAAATAATCGATGATTTGCTTGGTAAGGTATTCTAGGTCTTTTGAATATCATAATAATATGAATGGATTCCACTTCTAATGGAAAATAAAACAGATCATTTATCTTATTTCGGCTAATCGTATGTTCATGTGTAAACTAACAATCACACAATATAGAAATCCAATTTATAGTAAGAAAACCAAATAAATAATATCCAATAATAATATTCAAGATGTCTCCCAACAGGTGCAGGCGGCTGCACCTAAAAAAGGTCGACGATATTGCACTGGAGGTAATAGCGGGAAGGGGGTCATCGCCTGGGAACAAAACCCGCTAAAAGACATATCCAAAAAGGTGAGATTTCTTCTCCCAAAAGTGTAGACCTTGGGCGGTGATGGCCTATTGCTTAACCAGCATTTTATGGTCTCATTCTGTGTAATGAACCATAAGGGAAGGCATCTTTCTAGGCCCGGTAAAATCCAGTAAGATGTCTGTGAAAATTACTAAAGCAGTGATTTTCAGTTACTTCAACTTTGTCTTAATAGAATTACCAATCTTGTTCACCGATCTTGTGCTTTCCCGTTTTGTCTTACCGTAAACTAATCTTTCTAAATACTGTCAAGAAGTTGTATCCATCTCTTTCTTCCCTACCATATTTTCAACTGCATCTTTTAGTATACTATCTCTGCATAGCAAATATCTTCATCAGTTTCTTTTACTCTTGCTGATTGTCTCCAACATTGCTCATCTATCGCGTAGTCTCTTGAGGACTTTTTCTTTACGTACATTCCGCTGTGTCCGCCTGATTTTTCCACTGTCTTCCGTTTCACATTTCGAAGACTTCCAATGTTCTTTCAACATACTTTCATAATTCTCTTTTTGGCTCCATAATAAACACATTTAATCAATGATTTCTTCAGCTCTTTATTTATCAGCCCACAGAAAAGATTCTTCTTAGTAGATGTCTCTCTCACCAGTACTATTCTCGCCTTTATTTCTTTGCCCAACCTCATTTAATCAGTTATACTTTTCACAAAGTTGAAGCTGATGACTGTTTTAGTTTCTCCCATCCAATTTCTATGTTGGCTGTCGTATAATTTCTTCTAATTGCCATTTCTTTCGTTTCCTTTACGTTTATATAAATAAAAGCCTCACAGCTTATTCTTAGCTCTTTTAAAATCTAGCTAAGCGATATTCCAATATCTGCAAGAAATATCATAATATCTCCAAATTTGATGCATTTCATTTTCCTTTTTTTTTTTTTTCAACTGTATCTTCTGCGTCATTGAAGTCTCTTCAAGAGAAATATTAAATAAAGTAAGCGAAAGGCAACATCATTCCTACCTCACTTCCTCTATCTCTTGCAGTTTTTTCTGCCAAGTCGTCTTCTATCTTTGATTGAATACAAGAGCTATTCCAAAATTAAGTTCCGATTGGCTGTTAAAAAAAAAGAAGTAGATTTTTATGATTTTTATGTAGGTAATGGAATACCGTAACCGAACTAGTAACAACATGACATCATTTCGATGAAACTGTAACCACGACTCTATTCTTGGTTCTAACAACACGGTTAGTGAAGGGAAAATTATAACTCATGTCGAAAGCAAGGCCTGAACCGAAGTTATCTAAGGTCTTAAATGATTATATTTATTATCGAAAGCAACAAAAAAAGTGTTCCGGAAGAAGGCTCAAAGACCTATTCGACCCCTTTTCAAAGATGTGCACTTTTGTGTTTATTCTAGAAAAAAAAATGTTTTGCTAGCTGAATCATTAGGTGCAGAGGATACGACTGGCCGACATGGCTACAATAAGTACAATGGCGTAACTAGAGGCTTGCGGCCCCATGGCCCTCTTTTGAGTTCTGACATCCTTACAAATCTCATAATATTTTAATAATTTTTTCAGCCCACATATTACAAATATACAACTCTAAGGAAAATATTATATCACATATTTTATATTAAACTTAATTCCTTCTTGCTTTCACTTCAGCAAACTTATCTATCGCTTCTTCGAAGTCCACTCGCCATTGACTTCTCGAACCTTTCAATTTTTCTTAGCCCTCTGTGCTTCTCAAATAATATTTTTATTTCTTATGTTTAGAAAACTGAACGCTCTTGACTGACAGTTATGAAAGGAATAGTCAGAAACCACATCAAACTGTGCAAATTTTTGAAAGCTGAATGAAAGGAACTGATTTTTCACTATAAGAAGAGAAGCAAGTTCACTGATTGTTGTCAACTTAGAGGCTAAGTGCTGATGGCATGCTCAAAATTTCTTGCGAAAATGCCGACGAAATAATTATTTTTGTTGTGCGTAGCTTCGAACTTTTCAGCCATTTGCAGAGATTAATGTCACTTCTAAAATTCGACACCACTTCACTAATACCATTGAAACGACACTGTATTTGATGTGTTTATCAAATCCAGCACACGAAAATAATAATAATAATAGTAATAATAATACTAAATACAAATAAAATAATAACTCCAAATAAACCGCTCGTCTTGAGAGAGTTCGTCGTAGTCACGTCACCCTTTCCTATGACGAGTATAAAGAAATTCAGGGTGAATGGACCAGCAACGAATTTGCTATTATGATTGCCTCTTCCTTCAAAGTTATTTCAATGATGTTTTAATTCTTAAATGCACTTTCTCTTGATAATCTATGCTTTTAGATTAAAGTGCTTTTGACAGGACGCTCATTGTCTGCACCATTTTGCATTGACACATCATCCAGCAAACAAGGTTGTAATTCTCAGTGTGTTTATTCAGTGCTTCAGCTTAATTTTTTCGTCAGATTTGGAGATCAACAAGATTATCTCACAAACAGACTCTTGGATATTATGGCAAAAGCTGCGTCACACATTTTGGTCCATTTCATTGGATTACCTTTCTTCAGAGTTACATTTCCGTGACTCGCACTAGACAAAAGACGTGCCTCTTGACTGTGCTCAAAAAATACATACAGGCGTTGGACTATATCGAAACAATATAATATCTCTCATTACGTCATTCACTGCAAGATTAGATTATGAGCAGCGCCAAAAGTTTGTACCTACTCGTAAAATTTCTTTTACGAATAACTTTGGAATGGATAGACCGATTTGTGTACAGTTTTCTGTGACATAGAAAATCACATTCTCTCTAAGCTACAGGAAATCATACCAAATCAGCCTATTCATTCCAAAGTTATTCGGAGAAGAAATTTTACGACCAAATACAAATGTTTGGCACTGACTGAACATTACGTGTATAAGGCTCAACATTTCATATTCTCTTTTAAACACCATGTAAACACCACTCGTGTTGATGGCTCCATCGTATCTTTTCCCAAGGCATTTCTTCAGATAAACCTCTCTCTGTTCTATAATATTTAAGATCTCATTGGCTATATGTGATGTAGACGTCCTCCACTACATAAAACCAAGAAAAGATTGTTTAATTTCCAATGCTCTTGGTATTCTATTCTCACCTTTTGGAATCTCACAGTAACGATAAATTTCACTTAATTGATCTCTCTTAGCTATAGCTTGGGTAATATCCATAATTATAAAAAAGAAGGGAGTTTCTTGTGTCTCGTTCACTATTTTGCTCCCCACTTTTAAAGACAGCCGTTTAATAAGTTCATTCTGCACACTGTGACTGTCCAATCTGATTACACGTTAAGAATTATTTCTTGGGAGGAAAAGAATAATTGTCGCGGATGGGCCTGTGGACTTTTTCCAGCCCAGCCACTCTATAGTTACGCGCCTGTGCCAATGTTACATTCTTCCATGACAGTCATCACTAATTTGTGGAGAGATTGGTCAGTTGTAGAATTATACTTCATAATACTAAGTTGTTCATGTGCCTGTTCATTAAAAACAAAACAAACAGAAGCTTAGCATTACTTCCCTGCCGATACATATTGAGTTGTATCAAGCTGAAACAAACACATCAGTGCTTCCTTTACTTCCTTAGAAAGTTTCTTTTGGATCAGTTCTTCTATAGCTTGAATACTGTTTAGCCCATTCTTACTATTAGATAATGAAGTCACCAAATTATCTCTGCCACCTTTTCTCCCTGAGAAGTGTCCTCCCTTCTTGCTTGTCTCGATGCATTCGTTTATGTATTCTTCATACATAAATCGTACTTCCCTAAAAGATAAAAAAAAGTCCCACAAAATTCCCATGATTGACGGTTGCATCTTCCAACGTGTAAACAGTTTCAGTCTTATCTAATCTGTAGTTCAATTTACGTTTTTCTATCTTTCAAAACTTTCGCAACAGGTTCCATCTTAGTCTTCCTTTTTCCTCACTTGTTCTTACCCTAAAGACAATTGACACAATTCATTGGACGATAGTATTTATTCAGAAGCGACATTTCTTATGGGTAGCAGAAAGGAGAAGAGAGAGACGGGGGGGGATATTGTGAAATAGGAACTATTCTACTTTTTCTAAAAATGATAAAGCAATTATATACATTCTTAGATCACGGCCCTTCTAGGTTATCGGCCCACCGGAAATTGTCCCGGTAATCCCTTATTGCCAGTCTGTTCCTGTATACAATCTCTCTATAGAACGTAGATCCTATCACCGAAATTTCAAGGTAGGTGTCAATATGATTTCACTGACCTTTTCCTTGTCAGTCGGGAGGCATTTTGGGAAGTCAGCTGAAAAGTCATGACCCATATTGACTTACTGGAGTCTGAGCCTACTAAATGCAGAACCACACGCTTGACCAAGGAAATGGTATGAAATGGTTGCCTACGTTCTGTGCATTGCAAACAAAGTAATCTTTTGAGAAATTGATTATCATGAGTATATAATCATTTTATAGAGAAATGGTCTGACCTAATTTTTCTCACGTTGCGGGCGCCATTACTATCCTTACATTTATATCCTTCTTGTATCGAACGACTTTTAGAAATGCTCATATAACATGGTCCGTTCATGAACTAGATTTTTAGGTCTCGCCAAAACGCCTTGCTTGGGGAATTCACTGTTTTTAGTGCCAAAACGCCCTTCGCGGAAGATTAGATCTTATCAGTTCAGAAATAGCCTGTAGATGCGTGCTAAAACGCCCTTTTACCTTCCCAGACGGAAAGGTTTTCGTGATTGCTAAGCAACAACAAAAACATGGTTGGGGTATATCAGGGCTGTAAAATTGTGTTGGGGCTTTATATTATTCGCATCGGCAAAGTGTGTGCGAGGTCTCATAATTCACGTTGGTAAGTAATAAGTGTTTCTTTATATATATCATATTCAGCCGTTTTCTATCCACTGCTGGATGAAGACCTTCCCCTTTTCTTTCCACATAGCTCCTGAAAAACGCTTGATTTCATCTACCCATCTTACATTTGGACGTCGTCTCGGTCGTTTCTTTTCTCTAGGAATCTAATGTAGTACATTTGTCGTCCACCTTCCATTCGTCTAGCTATGTGACCAGCCCATATCTACTTCATCTTCTTCGCAGTCTTGATTACATCCTCTACCTTTGTTTGTGCGTTAATCCATTCATATGTCTTCCTGTCCCTCCTAGTTATTCCTAGCATGCACCTCTCCATTGCTCTTTGTGTGACTCTCAATTCTTGAGTCGTTTGCGCATTTAATGTCCAACTTTCACAGCCGTACATCATCACGGGTAAGACACATTGATTATAAACTTTACGCTTCAGACACATTGGTAGTTTGCTTTTGAAAATAAAGTGTAGTCTTCCAAAAGAACTCCACACCATTTTACATCTTCTATTTATTTCATCAGTCAACTTAGCATTCGATGTTTTGAGCTGGCGTAGGTAAACATATTCATCAACTATGCCTATTGTCTCTCAGTTAATCTTTTACTTCCTTCTTTGCAGCATGTTGGTTGTACATTACATTTGTTTTACTTAAATTCATTTTAAGGCCTATTTTCGAACTCTCATTACTCAGTTCTTAGTTTCTGGTTTGTAGTTCTTCTGCACTTGAAGCAAACAGGACTACATCATCAGCGAACCCTAGGTGATGAAGATATTCGCCATTAATTTTTATTCCCGCTTC
Organism: Lepisma saccharinum; assembly: GCA_022664845.1. Taxonomy (NCBI): domain Eukaryota; kingdom Metazoa; phylum Arthropoda; class Insecta; order Zygentoma; family Lepismatidae; genus Lepisma; species Lepisma saccharinum. The sequence goes on along the minus strand of JAGDQP010040610.1, from coordinate 810 downwards.
ATCCCAGTTTAAATTTTGGAACACTCTCTCCAGGACCCCACAAAACAGTTTTGGAGAAATAAAATATCCTTGCCGTACCCCTTTTCCAACTTTAAATTTTTCACTTTCTTGATATAGTCTAATGACAGATGTGGCAGTAGAGTAAGTGTTTCGCAGTAACCTGATGTATGCACTTTCGATGCCTTGATGTTCAAGTGATTTAAGTACTGCTGACAAGGAGACCGAATCGAAAGCTTTTTCAAAATCTATGAATCCCAAACATAGTGGAAGTTCGTATTCATTAGTCCTTTCCATAACTTCATTCAATGTTTGTATGTGGTCCATTGTACTAAATCCACGACGAAATCCGGTTTATTCCCTTCCCTGGTTAAAATCTAAGTCTCGTTCAATACGATTTAAAATAACTTTGGTGGACATTCTGTATAGAACTGACAGTAAACTAATTGGTCTGTAGTTTTCCAAGTGTTCTTTGTCCCCTTTCTTGTACAGCAAAATGATAACATTATTCCTACTTGACGGTATTTCTCTCTTCCTCAGGCACATCGAGAATAGTTTAGCAAGTTCCTCTTTCAGTTTGTCAACTCACAATTTAAAGATCTCTGCTGTGAGTCCATCTTTTCCTGGCGATTTTCCGTTCTTGATCCCTCGAAGTACTTTATCCACTTCTTCTCTTATTACGTCTGGGACTTCTACATCATTTTCTTCTGAGTCTTCATTTCTTAGTTCTTCCTCGGAGTAGTACAATTCTCTGTAGAAATTTTCAAATATGTTTATAATTTCTTCCTTATTTCGTGTTACGGTCCCGTCTGG